>CAUYSK010047312.1:0-32718 GCA_963575035.1 Avahi laniger | reverse complement strand
GGCTGCCAAAAATGGAGGACACTTGTACTTATCAACCCAAAACAGATAGTTTTGGCCTTGAGAGAACATTGCTGAGCAGAGGAATGACAGATGAATGGAAAAACTGTGGATAAAGCCATGACCATCATCCTTGAACTATTTAATCCACTGGAACAATTTTATGGCTTTTAGTCCTTAATCATTTAAAATGACTCAGACCTGTTGAACAGAGGTAAGATTGTCTGGCTATTATAAACTCATATAAAAATATTTTGCTGAAAGTCAACCAGATTGCATGCCAAATCAGACTATGTAGTAAAAATGCACTTATGTGCTCACTCTTACAATGCCATTCAGAGATCTTCTGAGAGAAGGCAATATTTAGGTATCCTTAAAAGAATGAACAATGACGATGTTGCCATTATGAAAATTTAGCCTCCTGTGTGATAACTTTAAAAAAATTATTAATTGCTATCAGAATTATCCTTCTAAAATATTTTAGCTTATAGTAGTTTTACTAGCTTATAGTCTTTGTTAAATTGCTTAAAAATTAAGTTAGAAAGCTTTTGTTTTGCATTCAAGGATCTTTATAATATGACCTCAGGTTACTTCTTCAGCCAAATCTCCCATTATTCCACTGTGTGTATTCTGATCTGGTATTCTATCATATTTTCTGTTTTCCCATCATGTCAGATAATTTCATATCTCCTTACACTAGCTATACTGATCTTGCACTCTGTAATTGCTTTTCTTTATTTCCCTGCAATAAAACATAAAGACGTTGCTTAAATGCAACTTTCTTTTCTAAATCTTACCAGAATATTACAATTACATGCATTTTTTTTCTTGTTTCAGGCTCTTACAACATAATGCTTGTATTTCCACTTACTGTCTATTCCATTTTGACTTGCACTGTTGGTAGTTTTCATGGTTTCTCTCAATGGTCTTTGTGGGCAGATCTGTGAGTAATTCATCTTGTGTCTCCACAACTTAGCAACAGCCAGCGTTTATTTATTGGCCATTCTATCCAAGATGCTATTTGATTGGGATACAAATATGAAAAGACATAGTCCTTGTATGTGTTATGGGCTTACTGAATATATATTGAGTTGACTGAATAACACAGGAAAGGTCTCAGTTTTCTGCCTTTGATAATGAGTTGCCATTGTTTTAAATAGTATATAGTTCTAGAAAATCTGATAAGCAGAATGAGGGAAGATATTTTTAAATGTTGGGAGTTCTTTTGAAAAATCAGTGAGGTTGAGATATGTCAATGTAGAAGACTATGAATTTTCCCCTGAGGAATACTTTTGCTGTGTCCACAAGATTTTGATAGATTGTGTCCCCTTTGTCATTCAGTTCAAATAATGTTTTGACTTCCATCTTAATTTAATTCTTGACCTAGTAATTGTTCAGCACTAGGTTTTATTATTTCCATAACTTCATGTAAGTTTGAGTGTTTCTTTTGTTATTGATTCCTAGTTTTATTCTGCTATTGTCCGTGAAGGTAAATGGTATTATTTCAATTTTTTTTCAACTTGATGAGCCCGATTTTCTGATCTAAGATATGACCAATCTTGGAGAATGTCTCATGTGATGCTGAGAACAATGTACATTCTGTAGTTTTTGGGTAGAATGTTCTGTAAATGTTTGTCAGGTCCATTTGATTTAAAGTTTGGTTTAAGTCCATTGTTTCTTCATATATTTTTTGCTTTGATGATTTGTCAAGCTCTGACAGTGAGGTGTGAGATCCTTGGCAATTATGATGGTGCTGTTTATTTTTTTGCTTCACTCTAGTAAAATTTGCTTTATGTATTTAGAGCTCCTGTGTTGGGCACATACATATTTAGAATTGCTATGTCTTCTTGTTGGATAGTTCCCTCTACCATTATGCAATGACCTTCTTTGTCTTTCTTTACCCCTGTTGGCTTAAAGTCAATTTTATCTGATATTAGAATTCTACTCCTGCTCTCTTTGGATTTCCATTTGTGTGGAATAATTTTTTCCATACTTTCATGTTGAGTGTGTGTGCATCTTTGTGATTTAGATGTGTTTCCTGGAAATAGCAGATGATTGGGTTATTTTTTTTATCCATTCGACCAGCCTGTGTCTTTTGAGAGGTACATTCAGTCCCTTAATGTTGATTGACAGCATTGATATATGGGATGTTGGTCTGTTCATCCTGTTGGGTGGTCCCTTATTGCTGTTTCACGTCTTGTTCTCTTGTTTTATAGGAGTTGTGAGTTTTGTTTCATTTTTTTTTAATTTTGGGTGAATTTACACTGGTGGATATCTGTTGTGCTGATTTGTGTATGGTGCTGTTCTAAGTATTTCATGCGGCACAGATCTGGTTATGGCAAATTCCCTCAGTGTTTGCTTGTCTGTAAAAGACTTAATTTCTTTGTTGGTAGTGAAACTTAATTTTGCAGGATACAAAATTATAGGCTGGCAGTTGTTCTGTTTAAATTGATTGAAGATGAGGCCATAATCCCTTCTGATTTGTAAGGTTTCTACTGAGAAATCTGTAGTCAGTTGGCTGGGTTTTCCTTTGTAGGTCATTAGATGCTTTCGTCTTGCTGCTTGCTGGATTTTTCTCTTTCATTTGGCTTTGGCCAGGTTGATTATTATATGTCTTGGAAATGACCTGTTTTCTATGAATCTTCCTGATGTTCGATGTCCATCTTGTATCTGTATGTCTGAATTTCTGGTGATGCGATACCAGGGAAGTTTTCCTCAATCATTTCCTCAAATAAGTTTTCCATGCTTTTAGTTCTTTCTTCTTCTCCCTCAGGGATACCTATAATTCGAATGTCAGTTTGCTTCATATAGTCCCATATCTATTTTAGTGATTGCTTGTACTTTTTAATACTCTTCTCTGCCTTTTGGAATGACTGGCTTATGTTGACAGCCTTCAAACTTTGATTCTTTCTTTTTCTTGGTTTAGCTTATTGTTAAAGCTTTCTGCTGTGTTTTGAAATTCCCTAAATTACTCTTTCATTTCTTTAAGTTCTATTATATCCTTTCTTATGTTGTCTAGCTCTCCAGTGACTTTTCCATTTTTTTTTTCATTGATTTCCTGAAATATTTTTTAGGCTTCTTTTGTTGGTTTTCAACTTTCTCTTCAATTCCATTCATCTTATTTGTCATCCATATTCTGAATTTCATTTCTGTCATTTTGGCAATTTGCTTACGGGTGCTGTCCAGTACTGTAGCTCCATTGTATTTTCTTGGGGATATCAAACTATTTTGGTTTTTCATGATTCCAGGATTCTTTTGCCAGTTTCTTTGCATCTGGTACCCTTTCTCTCAGCTATGGGTTAATAGGATTGCAGGGCAGTTGTTCACATTTGCTGGGGATTCTGTGGAACCAAATCCAGGAGCGACGGCAGCTCAGGGCTGGGGGTCCTAAGTAGACAACAGTACATCAAGAAAATAATTCACCAGGACCCATGGGCTTCATTCCAGGAATGCAAGGATTGTTCAACATACATAAATCAATAAATGTGATTCACCACATAAACAAAAGCAAAAACAAAGACCATATGTTCCTCTCAATAGATGCAGAAAAAGCATGCAAAAAAATCCAGCACCCTTTCATGATAAAAACCCTCAAGAAACTAGACATAGAAGGAACATATCTCAGAATAATAAAAGCCATAAATGACAAACTCACAGCCAACATCATACTATATAAGGAAAATTTGAAAGTGTCCCCCGTAAGAACTGGAACAAGGCAAGGATGTCCACTGTCACCACTTCTATTCAAAATAGTGCTGGAAATTCTGGCTAGATCAATCTGACAAGAGAAAAATATTAAGGGTATTTAAATTGGGAAAGAAGAGGTCAAACTATTGCTTTTTGCTGACAATATGATCTTGTATCTAGAAAATCCCATATATTCCACCAACTGTTTCCTGAAATTGATAAATAAAATCCTATGATACAAAATCATTGTACATAAATCAGTAGCATTTCTATATGCTAATAACCTCAAGCTGACAGTCAAATCAAAGTCTCAATACCATTCATAATAGCTACAAAGAAAATAAAATGCCTAGGAATATACTTAACCAAGGAGGTGAAAGTTCTCTACAGGGAGAACTATGAAACTCTGAGCAAAGAAATCACAGAGGATACAAAGAAATGGAAAACATAGCATGCTTGTGGATAGGTAGAATCAACATTGTTAAAATGTCCATACTACCCAAGGTGACTTACAAATTCAATGCAATCTCCATTAAATTACCAATGTTATACTACACGAATCTAGAAAAAAATAATTCTACACTTCATTTGGAACCAGAAAAGAGCCCTAATAGCCAAAGCAATCTTAAGAAAAAATCTGGAGACATCATGTTACCCGACTTAAAACTATAATACAAGTCTTTCTCTCTCTCTCTCTCTCTTCCTAAAACAAAACACCAAAACAGCATGGAATTGGTACAAAAATAGAGACATAGACCAATGGAACAGAACAGGGTACCTAGATATAAAACCATCTATCTACAGCCAAGTTATCTTTGACAAAACAAACAACAATATACCCTGGGAAAAAGAAGCCCTATTCAATAAATAGTACTGAGAAAATTGGATAACCATAGGCATAAGAATTAAACAGGACCCCTACTTCTCACCACTCACAAAAATTAATTCAAGATGGATAAAAGAATTAGATCTAAGGAATGAAACCATAAGAATTCTAGAGGAAAATATAGGTAAACATTTTCTAGATATTGGCCTAAGCAAAGAATTTATGACTAATCAATGGCAATTGATTGGCAATCATGTCAACAATAAAAATTAATAAATGTGATTTAATTAAACTAAAAAGCTTCTTCACAGCTAAGGAAACAATGAAAAGAGCAAATAGACAACCTACAGAATGGCAGAAAATATTCACAAGCTACATATCTGATAAATGGGTAATAACGAGAATTTACAAAGAACTCAAGCAAATCAGCAAGAAAAAAAAAACCCTATTAAAAAGTTGGCAAAGGCATGAAGACAAGCTTCTCAAAACAATAAAGACCAATGGCCAACAAACATATGAAAAAAATGCTCAGCATCACTAATCATCAGGGAAATGCAAATTAAAACCACAAGAATATATGACCTTACCCAAGTTAGAATGGTATTCATCAAAAAGTCCAAAAAGAATAGGTGCTGGTTTGGATGCAGAGAGAAAGGAACACTTAGACACTGTTGGTGGGACTCAAAATTAGTGCAATCTATATAGAAAACAGTATGGAGATTCCTCCAAGAACTAAAAAGAGACCTACCATTTGATCCAGCAATCCCACTATTGGGTATTTACCCAAAGGAAAAAAAGACTTTTCATCAAAAAGACAACTGCATTCAAATGTTTATTGCAGTACAACTCATAATTGCAAAGCTGTGTAATCAAACCAAGTGCCAATCGATTCATGAGTGGATTACCAAAATGTGGTATGTGTATACCATGGAGTATTACTCAGCTATAAAAAGATGAATTAATACCTTTTGCAAAAATATGGATGGAACAGGAAGTGTCTTAAGAATGGAAAAACAAACACTACATGTACTCCCTATTAAATCGGGACTTACCGATGAGCACAGATGTGCACGGAGGGAAGTAAAACTCAGTGAAAATCAAGCAGGGGGAGGGGAAAGGGAAGGAGGGACAAAAACTTACCTAACGAATACTAGGAGCACTATTTAGATGATGGGCGCAGATTTAGCCAGGACTGAAGCATTACAAAAGTGATCAATGTAACCTAAAACATTTGTACCTTCTTAATATTTTGAAAAACAAAAAAAAGAAAAGCATTAGGTCACTAATTTTTGAGGTTCCCAATAGCTGCTTTGTGTCATAATTTAACAAGTGGAATTATCATCTCATTTGGCCTGAATCTTAATGAACAGACCTTTGAAGCCTTCTCCATGGATGCCTGTATCTTATCAGTCTCATGCATGATATGTAGAAGAATTTCTAGATCCTGGAATTTGTGGCATCCTTTAAAAAACTGAGATTATGATCAATATTCATATACTCACAAATGCTCTCAGAACCCTCCACCAAAAACCTTCCTGAAATATAAAAAATATAAATTTGAGTGCTAAATATAGCTGAGAAGTTAGGTTGGGAATATAGTATTGAAAGCCTTCAATATCTCATGAAGGAATTTTTAATTAGCAGTAAAAAACACTTAACATTCTAAGCAGTTGATTGACTTAATCTCCATTGTGTACAAGGTGTGTGAAATGCGCCAAAGTAAGATGGATAGGTTAGCAGCACAAATAAGTGATTGGAGGGTTAGAGACCAGATATGAATATATTAATCGTTTTATATTTGGAAATAGATGATGAGAACTATTGTGAAGTAACTTTGGAAATAAAAAAGAGCATACAGAATTTTTGGAACCATTTTGGAAGATTTATCGATAGAGTCTAGTGTTTGGTAAGAGACAAGGAAAAAGGAGAAGAATGTACCAAAAATGGTAGGCCTGAATTCCTGGTAGGCTCTCTTATGAGGGAATGGAGGAGGAGGAAGATAACTGGAGAATGGAGGATTGATCAACTGGAATGACCTAGGTTATGTTTTGATAGTGTTAACCCTCAAATATCAGTAGATTTAAATAACAAAGATTTATTTCTTGTTGTTACTATGCATTCATTTTGGCCTGCTGGCATTTCTGCTCCTCATCTTCCTCACTCGGGGGCCCAGGCTGACATATCTAGAAAGTTGTCAGTTGCTGTGGCAGAGGTAAAGAGAGCATTGGAGGGTTTAGCCTCAGAAATTAAATACTCCAGCCTGGAGGTGAGAGCAGCAACTTTAAACTCCTGCCAGGTGAAGCTATCCTTCCCTAATACCAGTAAAGTGGAAAATACTTTATTCACCGCTTGTGCCTCTCTGCTGTTTTATCAAGGTATGATTGACAAATAACAATTGTATATATTTATGGTGTAAAACATGGTGGTTTAATGTATGTACACATTGAGAAAACTATCAGTGGATACCTGGCCTGGAAGTATAAGTTTATTCTCAGGAAAAGGTAAGGCTGACCTGGGACCTGAGAATGTTGGAAAAGTTTACCAACAAGGACTTT
The DNA here is from genome assembly GCA_963575035.1 of Avahi laniger. NCBI lineage: Eukaryota > Metazoa > Chordata > Mammalia > Primates > Indriidae > Avahi > Avahi laniger. The sequence continues at coordinate 25,653 of CAUYSK010047312.1, read as the reverse complement.
AGAAGCTTAGAGGACATTCACCATTGATTTAGGAAAATGTATGGGTTACCTCTGAATTCCTTCTAGATAACTCGTACCACTTATTTGCTTTTTTCCTTAGTTCTTCTCAGGTACATTTTATTTAATAATGATATTGGGTTTATGCATTTTGAGAAACACTTCTCAAATAATAAACAACTCTAAGATACATAAAAATGAATTTCTTGTGTTGCAAAGAAGCTGCATAGGAGCATGGTATTGGGTTCGGTGGGCTTGTGGACTTTCCTAGGGCTCGTGAATCCCATTATGACAGCATTGATTTGTTCCTCCTAAGATTTACAGATTCCTCAGGCACTCAAGGAAGCTAAAGTCTTGAGAAAGACACCGATGAGTCGTTTCAGGAGATCAAATTTTGGATAAGGGATTAGTGGAGGGTTTGTGGGCTAGATAAATGAATGTGATACCTTAGCTAAGTATTTTGAGATATGTCAAAATGAGACCACGTATTCTGAAATTGTGAATATAGAGAATTAATGCCTCCGGGAATCTAAGGGGAAGATTACTTACAAAAAACTGAGCAAGAGGTGAAATGGATCATTCTAAGGAGGTGTTTACCTTTGGCAGCCTCCCCAGTGTGCTGAGTCTAGGGCAAACAAAGTTTCTCAAGCTTCATTTATCCTTTTTATAACACATTAATAAAGTGATTCACTTGGTTGTCAGCACTTTTTACTCTATAAAGCCTCAAATTGACATCAATCACATATGCCAATGTGTACAGAATAATAAATACATTTTTCTCCAATCTAACTGTAGTGGATTCATACAACCTTTTTAATTTATTTTACCTAGGCTATACATTTTAACTTCTTACTGGGACCAGCTTTCTGCATGCCTAGGCAGTTATTTGTCGGACACAGGATTGTTTCTCCTATCCCCCTCTATATTTCAGGTTTTCTTTAACTAGAATGGCATTGATGTATTAATTTCTACCATGAACAATGTGTATGTCTATACCGAGGGACTACAGGCAATTACATGGTATAGTCTAAAAAGGTGAAGATATTAAATACAAACAGACTTTGTGTCTGAGTCCTCAGTCTACTTATTGCCAGCGGTTTGTTTTTTTTTTTTTCTTTTTTCTTTTTTCTTTTTCTTTTTCTTTTTTTTTATTTCTACACATTATGGGGGTACAAGTGTTTAGGTTACATTGTCCTTCCGCACCCCCCCGTCAGAGCTTCAGTCGTGTCCATCCCCCAGATGGTACGCATCGCACTCATTATGTATGTGTATACCCACCCTTTCCTCCTCTCTCCCACCTTCCCGATGCCCAATAAATGTTATTCTGATATGTGCACTTGGGTGTTGATCAGTGAAAACAATTTGATGGTGAGTACATGTGCTGCTTGTTTTTCCATTCTTGGGATATTCCACTTAGTAGAATGGGTTCCAGCTCTATTCAGGAAAATAAAAGAGGTGCTATATCATCACTGTTTCTTATAGCTGAATAGTACTCCATGGTATACATATACCACATTTTATTAATCCACTCATGTATGGATGGGCACTTGGGTTGTTTCCACATCTTTGCAATTGTGCATTTTGTTGCTATAAACATTCGGGTGCAGGTGTCTTTTTCATAGAATGTCTTTTGTTCTTTTGGGTAGATGCCCAGTAATGGGATTGCTGGATCAAATAGTAGTTCCACTTGTATCTCTTTAAGGTATCTTCATATTGCTTTCCACAGAGGTTGCGCTAGTTTACAGTCCCACCAGCAGTGAATGAGTGTTCCTGTCTCTACACATCCACGCCAACATTTATTGTTTTGGGACTTTTTGGTAATGGCCATTCTCACTGGAGATAAGTGATACCTCATTGTGATTTTGATTTGCATTTCCCTGATGATTAGAGATGCTGACCATTTTTTCATATGTTTTTTGGCCATTATTCTGTCTTCTTTTGAAAAGTTTCTGTTTCTGTCCTTTGCCCACTTTTTGATAGGGTTGTTTGATTTTTTTCTTGCTGATTTTCCTGAGTTCTAAATAGATTCTAATTATCAGCCCTTTATTGGATTTGTAGCATGCAAAAATTTTCTGCCATTCTGTAGGTTGTCTGTTTGCACTTGTGACAGTTTCTTTGGCTGTGCAGAAGCTTTTTAATTTGATCAGGCCCCATTTATTTATTTATTTTTTATAAGTGGAAAATAAAATTCTTTATGATCATGTCATTTAATATTGGAAAAAAAAATTTAAAAACCCCTGAAATTTGTAGGGAACCACAAAAGACTCCGAATAGTCAAAGCAATCCTGAGCAAAAAGAACAAAACTGGAGGAATCACATTACCTGACTTCAAATTATACTACAGAGCTGTAGTAACCCAAAGAGCATAATACTGGCATAAAAACAGACAAATAGACCAATGGAACAGAATAGAGAACCCAGAAATAAATCCACACCTCTATAATGAACTTATCTCCAACAAAGTTGCCAAGAACATGCAGTAGGGAAAGGACAGTTTCTTCAACAAACTGTGCTGAGAAAATTGGATGTCCACATGCAGAAGATAAAACTAGACTCTTCTCTCTTGCCTTATATAAAAATAAAATCAAAGTGAATTAAAAACTTAAATCTAAGACCTGAAACTATAAAACTATTAAAAGAAAGCATTGACAAAATGCTTCAGGACATTGGTGTGGGCAAGGACTTCATGAGTTGATACCCCCAAAGCACAGGCAACCAAAGAAAAACTGGACAAATGGGACCACATTAAGCTAAAAAGCTTCTGCACAGCAAAGGAAACAATCGAAATGAAATGGCAACCCACAGAATGGGAGGAAATATTTACAAACTACCCATCTTACATGGGATTAATAACTAGAATATGGAAGGAGCTCCTATAACTCAATAGGAAAAAATCAAATAATCTGATTAAAAAATGGGCAAAGGATCTCAGTAGACATTTTTCAAAAACAGACATACCAATGACCAACAGATATATGAAAAATGCTCGGTATCATTAGTCATCAGAGAAATACAAATCAAAACTGTAATGAGATATCATCATATCATCTTTTCCCAGTTAAAATGGCTTTTATCAAAAAGACAGGCAATAACAAATGCTGGCAAAGATGTGGAGAAATGGAAACCTTCTTACACTGTTGGTGGGAATGTAAATTAGTGCAACCACTATGAAGATCAGTATGGAGATTCCTCAAAAAACTAAAAATAGAACTACCATATGACCTGGCAATCCCACTGTTGTATATATATCCCAAGGAAGGGAATTCAGTATATTGAAAACATAAGTGCACTCCCATGTTTATTGCAGCACTATTCACAATAGCCAAGATCAGGAATCAACCTCAGTGTCCATTAACAGATGAATGGATAAAGAAATTGTGGTACAAATACACAATGGAATATTATATAGCCACAAAAAGAATGAATTCCTGCCATTTGTAGCAACATAGATGGAACTGGAGAACATTATGTTAAGTGAAATAAGCCAAGCATAGAAAGATAAATCTCACATGTTCTCACTCATATGTGGGAGCTAAATATTAAAAACAATTGACCTCATCGAGTCAGAGTGTAGAATGACGGTTACCAGACGCTGGAAAGGACAATAGGAAGGGGGCATAAAGTGGGGATGGTACTCGGTGTAAAAATATTGCTAGATAGAAAAATCATGCTTAATAGCACTGCAAAGTGACTATAATCAACAGTAAGTTAGAGTGGAACACAGTGGAATCGGAATGTTCCTGACACAAAGAAATGATAAATGCCTGAGATGATGTATAACCCAATTACCCTGATTCGATTAGTTAACATTGTATGCCTGTATAAAAACATTCACATATATTATACCCTATAAGTATATATAATTATTATGTACCCATAATAATTAAAAATTTAAAAAGGAAATGGCAGGGGAGAGCTTTTTTTTTAGTCAATATGTTACAAAATATAAGTCTTCTTATTTTTAACAGCTAATAGGTACAGAATTAATGCAGAAAAATTCTATCAATGAATACTATGATTAGAAAAGGTCAATTTAATATCTGGTTCCCCAAATTCCATTCATTTGAAGGAAACAAGTGCTAATTTTATCATTTAGTGATAACACTTTCACTTTGACCTACATACACAAAGCTTGGAATGAAACTGCTGATTAATTATCTCAATAAAGGTGCTACTAGATACAATAGAAACAAAGGGCATAGACTATTTTTGCAAAAAGCAATAGTAATGAAAGATATTGGTCTTTTTCCTTTGAAATTAACTTGGTGGATTGAAAGAGATTACCAATCTTGCATTAGAGGAACTATTTTAAGCATACAAAAATTTAATCAATTCAAGATAGACTAAACAGGTAGTACAGAGAGCACTTTGCTATTTCCTTTTGTTATCACAAAACACCATAAATCTTTCCTATGGAATATTTCTTGCCTGTATCCTGATCAGATATAACTATGAATTTTGAAAGTCTCTAGGATTGAAAATACTTTAATTTTGAAAGTGGGGTAGAGGTTGAGGAGGATGTGTTCTTGTGACAGCAAAGCATATTTTTTAATACCTAGTTTTTTAAGCTTCTCTTGGCAGGTCAACCTTTCTTTGAATAGCTTATCTTGCCGTGGAGGACTATTCCCAGACCTCCTGGTGTTCACAAGTCTAAGAAGAAGGAGAGTCAGAAAATCAAGGGGATGAAGGAGCAACATTTAAAAGCAAAATAAAATTTCTGCTAAGTTAAAGTAGAGTGTAGAAGAACCACTGAAATTCCAAAGTTGTTTTAGAACCTCCTACTTCACATCCTGTTCAGCTGTCTTGAGAGAAGAAAGCAGCAAGAAACTCAGCCTCTTGGGGAATAAACATTGGTGATGACCCATGGAAAAAAAATTAAATGTCTCTTAAAAGCGCAAAGAAAACACTGATGAAAAAGGCCAGTCAATGCAGTATAGTAGTAGAATTCTCGAAAATAAATATTTGAAAGCTCAAAATGGGGCATATAAGAGTTTGAAAAATTCATTATGGGTACAGGTATGTGTAGCCTGAAATTTGTTTACTGTGGAAAGATCAGGAACATTCAGGTCAACTATAGCAGCTTCAAATTGACACCCATCTCGCTCCAGGTTTGTGTTAATTTGCACTCTGTAAATTGCAGCCAATAATGGCAGCCTCATAGAGGTATTGAGCGGGTTGAATAGGATAGTGCATATGAAAATATCTATTGTAATATTTTTGTATCTTCCACCCCCAATTGAAGTCTGTCTCTTTTTTCTACTACTTATGCTATTGCTAGAAAGCAGAGTCAAACAAGGGGCAAAGAGACTGAGAAGGGCCTCACCTGTATGGAGGCCTTTTAAGATGCACTTGCCCCATCCGAAACTGTCTAATGTGTTTGATGAGACACCTTAGTGGCTATGTGATCACAGGGCATGGCCCTGAAATTTTTATGAGTTTCAATTTAATCAGTTGTAAAATGGGATCACAATAATTCACCATCTTATGTGGTTATTAGGGGAATCAAAGGAGAAAATGAAAGCAAATTTCTTTGTGTGTTAATATTAGCTATCATTATTACCATCATTGTTAGCATAGAGCAAGAGAATAACAAGCTCTATCTTTCATCTTTCTCTTCTCTAATAAAGACACTTGTCATTGGATTTAGGGCCCACTGTAAATCCAAGATGATTTTATACTGAGATCTTTACCTTAATTATACTCATAAAGACCCTTTTTCTAAATAGGATCACATTTATAGGTTCCTCAGGTTTAGGAAATAGACTTTCCTTTTTTTTTTTTTTTGTGGAGGGGCACAATTCAACCCACTCTGGGGAGTTAGAAGTTAAGCATATAAATGGACATACAGTATTATATAAAGTCACACACTGATAAGTGCTCTAGAGAATAATTAAAGCCGTAAAGGAGATAAGGATGAATGGAGGATACTCTTTGGAGAGGGCAATCAGTAAAGGCCTCCTGAGGACATGACGTCTGAGCCAGGACTAGAATGAGAGAGTGAGACATCCAATACTGGGGCATGCAGTGGAGGCAGAGGGAGCAGCAAATGCAAAGAACTGAGCCCAGAAAGTCAAGAAAATCAGGGTGGCCGGTGGCACTGACAGTGAGCAGGCAGAAGTAGAGAAAGAGAGCAGGGGCTGTGCTAGTCACAGGAGGATGCCGCATTTTATTCCAGGTTTGATGGGGAGCCAGGGCCAGGCTGAGCACAGCAAAGTCATCTTCGACTTTAAGGTAGATGTTCTATTTTAAACCAAACCCCAGACTTGGACCTAAAGATTTAAATGTTATTATAATATCCTCAACTAATTGGCTCTAATAATGAGACAGAGCTCCAAGAGCAATTCTTTGCCTATGTTAGGACTATTATACATTCAGTTTTTCCTACCATTTCTTTTCGTCATCTTGTGCTTCACTGAACATGTCTTGTGTTTGCATAAATGACTCCTTCTGGCTGCATACCTGTCCCGCTGTGTGCCCTACCTCTGCTGTGGTTCATCCTAGTTTGTGCCACCTCCCCAGAGAAGGTCACTCACTCTTCCTCCATGCTCCAGGAAACTTATTCCCCTTAGTGCTTACTTTCCTGTACCATCACCATCTGTTTACAGGCATGGCTCCCTCATGGACTGTACAGTCCTTTATGGCCACATCTATGTCATATTCACCCTCATAGCTCCAGAAACTAGCACACTGCACACTAGGAACTGAATAAATGTTTGTTAAATGAGTGAATGAATCTTGGTCCTATTCCATTTGATTTTGTCTGGGTTTACATATTCTCTGTCCCACTATTTAATGACTCATAGATTTTCTTCTTCCGTTGTTTAATGAATGGCCTGTAGAGGGTTGGCATCAGGACACAATGGCCACCTAAACATTTTTCAAACAGTTCACTAAAGTTGCAAGCAGGTAGTGGCCTGTTGTCCTTGACTCACAAACGCCTCAAGAAGCAGATGAATGGTAGGTGTTTTCCCTTTGTGAAGTTTGGGATAATAGAGGCAGAGAAAGCTGCATTAACCTGTCTGAGGTCACTCACCACATCAATGCATCAGAGCAGCCAATCTGGGATGCAGGGAGCTGCTTTCTTCCACACCTGTGATGTACTGAGCTCACTGAGCCATGCCGTTTTTGTCACGCACTTGGATTCTGAAAATCAATAAAATCTGTGAACCATACCATAAAAATAAAATGCAGTGAAAAGAGTCTTCTCTGCTCCCTTCAATTACTCCAGCATGAATGGACCAAACAGCTGTGGTCTTCAGTGATACTCCCAGGGCAATGAGGTTTTTGAAACATTCATTTTCTTGATTCGTCAAATTCTCTTGTTTGAATTTTCCCTAATGGAAACCTCAAAATTGAGCATGTGAGCTGTGTTAAAGAATGATAATCCTGGCAATAAGGTCACAGAATAGAAATGGTTGCATCCTAAGAAATGAAAATGGAAAAAAAAAAAAAAAGATACCTGAACCATTTTAAACAACATATATTCTCAAATATTGCTTGGGATAAGAAACATTTCAGATAGAACTCTTTTGAGTCTTGAGTCTTGAAAAATACCTTTCTCCAAATAAATATTAAATATATCATTATCCAGAGAATCTAAATAGAGAGTCCTCCATTATACATCTAGACAAAAATAGGATCACTGTGACCAACGTCCCCAGTCATTCCACACGGTTGTCAGAGTTCATATGTCAACTCCAGATTCAGGTCCAGTGAGCCAGTCCATCAGAGGCTAGAAGCATACTGTGCCAGGTGTGTCTGTAGATACAGCTGTGTACATAAAAAGGCATGATCAGTTAACCCTAGAATGATTTTAGATCCCAAATATTGTGAAGGAAAGAGGATCTTTTAGTTTGTTATATCTCAATATACTTGGAGGTAAATTAATTTTGCGTGGTAAATTGTAAAGCCAACAGATTTTTTTAAGGGGTGAGAAATATATGTGTGCTTTGTGACAGAGTAAAAATGCATTTAGAGAACACTGTGGAATGTTCATAGATTATTGATTTTCAAGTTGGAAGAGCCTTTCAGGGATAATTACAATAGTGACATTGGTCATCATCATGATGTTGGCATAATGACAATTCTTGTTTTACATAGTTCTTTCACTGTAATACATGTTTTATCAACAAATATATTAGGTACTGGGTTCAGTTGTCACAACACATCTAATTTGGAGATTAGGAAAATCTAGTCTACAGGAGTTAAATGACTTCCTCCAGTTTCCACAGTTGATAACATTTCAGAGATGGCCCAATAACTCAAAGCTTCTGTTTCCTTGGTTTACAAAGGAATAAAAAGCCAAATTTTCTGAGGATGGTTAGCCTCCTCAAGGATAGGATCATACATTTTTTTTCTGAGCAATTTCAGAAATCATTGGCCACTACTGTTTATTCAAACTTCTAGTTACCTTGAAATAACTCCGTAGGGCAGTTTATTGCAAAGGGTCTTCTATGGAGCACTAATTCAAAATATGTTAGTAGATATTTGAACAATATAAAAATTTTTTAAAGATATTACTGAGTTAAGCTAACTTAAACACATTACATTACTGTAGGACTTACCCCCACCACCTTTAAAATAAATATGTGTGTTGCATATTTTTTAGTACTAGGTAGAGTAAGCAGCAGTTCCTAAATGTCGTTGATCATGTGACTTTTTATGTCATATTTCCCTTCGCTAAATATTTAGGTATACTTTGCCAATGAAAAGTTTAATGTTCTATGGAGAAAGACTTTCTTAGAGTTAATATGAGGGCTGTACGGAAAGTATCCAGCCATGTAACTGTTCTCATTACATTAATAATGGCTGGATACTTTCTGGACAGTCTTTGCATATACCACTTGTAGACTATCCTGTGACAACACTGATATAATTACCTTGGCTATTCTCCACCATGGGTAGTACTAGAATCATATTATTCACATTTGTTATTAAGAAAGTCAGAAAGATAAGAGTAAAATGCAGTATTGGGAAAAAATAGAAAACTAAAAATTGCCACCGTATCTACTTAGTCTATAATATGGCTATTAAAAATGTTCTGTATAAAAAAGAAAATTATGACTCCTGAAATTTTCAGTGGCCATTTTATGAAAACTTATTCTTTTCCAAGTTCCCTGATAATTAAGATTTTGCATCTTAAATCAGAAAACTGGAGAGAGAAATGTGTCTCAGGGTCATGGAATGGAGAGTAGGAAACTGGTTCCAAATGGACTCAAATTCCCCACTTGGGTCTCATTAGCACCATTCTCTGGCCCATAGCACTGCTTGGTAGTTCTGTGAGGGCATCCTTTTGAGATAACAGAACATCCAAGGCATCTTCCTTTTATTTTCTAATTTTGGATCCAAAGTCAAATGTTTCCCAAATGACTTAAATTGAGACACTTTAGGCCATCGAGATTTTAGTTTTCTGTCTGGGCTTTGAAACTAACTATAGAAAATAAGGTACAAAGGAAGAAGTGGGGGATCCTTCCACCACAGGTTTTCAGGCGCCAGATCAGCCAGCCATGAAAAAAGGCACATGGGACGTATGGATGATGGGAGATGAGAAATGATGCTGAGGTTAATCCAGTGCCTTCTGGCTGAGAGTCTGAATAGAAGCTACTGTGAGGGAAAGTGGTTCTGGTGCTTTTTCCGTTTTCAAAAGAAGCTGTATTGGTGCTGTGGCCAGAGGCACCTGTGTCCAGAAACTTCCCATAAACCAGAGAGCATACTGCATCCAAGGGCTGTGCTACAAATCAGCTTTGGCATGAAATCTGGACATTTGCAGGCAGTGTGCCTGTTGCCGTGAATGAAATTCAGTCTGTGTTTCTTAGGATTTACAAAGTAATATCAACCATATACTGCTAGTCTCATTAGGGAGTTCTGTCATATTAGGTGACATTAACAGGGAAAAAAGTCTAAGTACAAAGGCTAAGGACATCAAGGTCTTCTAGATACCACAATCAAAATTGATGATCACAGCCTGAGCAAGAGCAAGACCCCTTCTCTACTAAAAACAGAAAGAAATAGCTGGACAACTAAAAATATACAGAAAAAATTAGCCGGGCATGGTGGCGCATGCCTGTAGTCCCAGCTACTCAAGAGGCTGAGGCAGAAGGATCGCTTGAGCCCAGAAGTTTGAGGTTGCTTTGAGGTAGGCTTACGCCACAGCACTCTAGCCCAGGCAACAGAGCGAGACTCTGTCTCAAAAAAAAAAAAAAAAAAAAAATGATGATCAAAGGCAAATGATTATTTTTGGCTATTTAGAGCCTTATCATTATAATACATTAATTTAAATGTGAGGCAAAGATTACGCAGATTTTTCTTTGCTGGATGTTTTAACATTAAGGCTTTGATGACCAAAAAGAGGCATAGTTACTGTGAATAGTATTAGCAGTTCTTATGTTGGTTGGCAATTTATTCTCTGAGGATCTGACTTTGTAAAGCTTGATCATCCTGCCAAATATATTTCACTAAGTCCAATAAAATAAGTTTGAACCCAAAATGCATAAGGATCTTTCTCTGTACCTTTTTACGTAGTGAATAAGAATATAGGACTTGGAATCAGGGACTTTAATTTATGTAGGGTTGGCCATCTACTTTGAATAAGACAATCAAGTTTTCTAAGCCTCTGCTTTCTCAACTGTTAAACTGGGTTATTAAAAGCTACCTAAATAAGTCTATTTATGGCCAAATGGAACAAATACAAGGCCCTAGAACAGTAAGCAGTACAAAATCATCAGCAAACAAATGGTGAAAAATGATTATAATAATGATAATTACCTACTTATAAGGCGAAAAGGGAACTTGAGCTTCATTCGATCCAAATCTTTCACAATTTGAATGAGACAGAGTTGCTAAGACTAAACAGTTTCAAAATACTTGTATCCATTAGACAATATATTGTAAGAATCCCCCCTCCCTGGCCCATTTGCCAAGCTCTGTGGTAGGCACTGACAACTGAAAGTTATGTCTTCTCCATGAATTCATATATGCTACTTATTCATATCCAGATTTGGTCAAGAAACAGTTGATGGCATCTGTCCCTTGAGGAGTTCAGAGAGTGCAGGAGAAGGACCCACAGTAGGAATCCTGTGCTATAATGGAGGGAGGGCTCAACAAGTTGTTCATGGAAAAACAGAAAGAACAATGACTCTGCCAGGAAACTCACTTCACAGCAAAGGTGGTGACTTACTAGGTCTTGCAGGAAGAAAGGATTAATGTACACCATATCCTTACAGGGTAGGCAGAAAAAATATCAGCCCTACTTTACTAATGAGAAAATCAAGAACTTGAAAAAAATATATTAGTCCATGGTTCCATAACATATTAGGGGCAGAGTTGAGACTAAAAATCAGGCCCTGTGATACATATTCACTGCTACTTCCACTCTTTCTCCCATTCCCCCACACAAGTACTATCTAAGTTCTCAGAAAGAAATGAGTTCAGCAGTTCAATTCCACCGGAGATAACGTTTAGCTTAATTTCTTCATTTTTCATGGAATTATTTCCTCTTACAGGATTAATGCCCTTACTTGATCTATTTCATTTATTTTGACTTTCTTCTTGATCAAATGATGCTTCTCTGAGAATATTTCATTCTCTTTTTGTTTATATAAATTTATTTTTCTCCCCTGGGAAACTAATTTATATACATTCTAAAACAAGCAAAGCATATAAATGCAAATGTGCTTCCAATGATACTTTTACTGATGCCTAAATTGAAATTTTTTCACTTGGTGTAGCCTGATGCAAAATTTCCTAATCTTGAGGTCATGTTTCATTGGGCCATTCCAATTGTAAAATGAACTCTGCATCTGATTTTCAGATTACTGGATCTACATGCTTACCATAACTCTGATTAAAGGCCATTGCAGCAAATGGACCATAGCTGTTTTGCAATTGAAACTTATTAAAATTTAAAGTGTATCTATAAATACATAAGTGCCTGTTATAGATCAAAGTTCAGAAAATTAAATATTCACAAATATAGCTGATTTTGGAAAAGCACAGACTCAAAATTTCCTCAACCAAATAACCTTAGTATTTAGCACCAAATAACCTTAGTTTTCTGCAGCAAGTATATTGTGCTCATGCTAAGAAACTTTTTGTAGTTTGAGAAAAGTTTTTATTTTATTAAATACCTGGAAAACTCAGCAAATATAGCTCTTACTTATGGGACACTGTTGTAATGTTAATATCTAAACTATAGTAAGCTACCACCTGATATTATTTAATGCATCAGCAAGGACACCATTTTGAGTTTATTTATTTCACTGATCAACTTGATCCTTAACTTTCAAAGAGGTCAATGAATTTGGGCATATTTCACGGTAATTCACAGAGAACAGCAAGCTTGATTTCTGTAACTACCTAGGAAGTTTCAGCCAATAAGTACAATAGTGTGTGCTGTTGTGGAATGTTTAGACTGGTGCCTCCACGAATGGGTGAGGCCTCATTTGTATTGATACTAAGTAGATTATACTACAGAATTAAGAGGGAAAAAATCAATGCAGGAAAAAGATAACAAATAATACAATTAGAACCACATTCTTATTTGTCTTGAAACTTTTTTTGGTATTAAACTTACTGGACTATTAAATTGCATAGGGAAAAATAATAGAAGTCATTATATGGAATGTTCTCCTTTGCCTCAGCTGGAGTCTGGATTGCACACTCATTAATTACATGCACTGGAGCAAGCTGAGGAGATACAAATTAGTAAGGAAATCACCTTTCCCATTAGGAGAGCTACAATGTCCTCGGGAACTTTTGTGAGTATTAGCAGGTATATAAAGAAGAGCGAAGTATCTGTTTACTGCCCATTGTTCAATGTGGACAATAAGCTCTAGAAAAAGATGTTTTCTGTTTCAATATTTTTACCTGATATGAAAGAAAGAAAGAGGGAGTTAAAGGGAGAATCCATTAAAGACTAAAAATAGAGGAAATAGATCCATTAATTTCCCTAGATAGCACTGAAACAGGAAATTCTGTTTGATCATTTACTAGGACAAAAGACTAAATGAAACTTCAGAATTTGTTATTGTTTCCCTCAACAATGATTTTGGAAACAACACATAGGACTTATCATTTTAATTCCATCCACTTAAATGATGATGAACAGCAATGGTTAAACTGATTTTCCTCATTTGGGTGACTGGGCCAGTTTGATGCACACTGTCTTCCATATGAAAAATCAGACCAAGAAGTTAAAGAAGCTAATGTTAAAGCAACTAAATTATTTATGATCATTACAAAGAAAAGAACAACAGATGCTATTAATTGAGCATTTCCTAATTACTAAGAATGGTATCGTTTCACGTACATTACATCATTTTATCTTTTATGTCAGCCTGCTTCAAATCACTTTGTTTTTGATAATAGAACCCATTCTTGCTTTTTGGAAAATGACATTGTCTTCCACATTGTTCATTTATGAGGAAGACCCTACCACCTGGCTCGAAAGTTGTATTTTGACCCACGGTTGGTTAATGAAAACACTATGAGAATTATTAGTTTAAGATGCAATTATAACCTGGTCAGTGTAACAGAATCCTGAGACTTCTGAAACTAACCAATTTTGAGAAAAATCTTCTGGTCATCTGAGGATCTACAAGTAGCAAGGTCTTTCCTTTCCTTTCCATCACTCCACATGCTCTCTTTTGCCTTTTTTAGTCATGTTAGTAACTAACTCATTCACCAAGAGTAACTAAGTATGGGCAAATCATATTTGCATGCAAAAGAAATAAATCAAAGTTTTAATATACTTCTTTGCAAAAGTTGCTGAACCCTGGGATACATAAGATAGTCAAAGCATTATTGAAGCGTGTAAGAAATTCTAACAGTCAGAATGAGTGATTAGAGTTTAAGTGGTTATCATTAACATTTAAATTACAGAGGTGGATAATCCATTCACCACCAGTATTAAAGAGCCACTACCAAGAATGCACATATGTGCACATTACATCTAAATGGCTCCCTCCACCTCTTTTTGGTAGCTTGTAGATGTCAATTGTAACTAAAAGAGTGTTAATTGTTTACCCTCAATAAATATTCACGCTTAAATGCTTCCAATGAAATGACATGTAATATTTGGAAATTTCATGATGACTTTTAATAAAAGAACCATATCAGAACCAAACTAACAAGCGCATGTTTATTGTTTATTAAATAGATATGAGAAAACTTTTCTTAACCAACACAAAGAGAAAGTGTAAACTATTGCATAGTGAGCTGTGTATTTTCTATAAGGCCAGCAACAATAACAACAAGGTATGCTACCTCTCTTTTAAAAGTATTTTATGTTGTTGTAAAACCAGAGAATGTGTGCACATACAGGGATATAAAATTACATCAATAAAGTTCATATTTTAACTCAGTATAAAAAATGTTGTAGTCTAAAAATTATTTCAAGCTCAAGATACCAAAGTGAACAAAAATACTTCCACATTTATATTCCACCTCTCAACACTTGCACAAATACACAGAACCTAAAATATCTTTTGCAATTATCTTAATTACTGTTACCTTTGATTTATTTTACAAGGGTAAGGCATTTAAAATTGTAATTTCTCATTAATGGTAGACAGATTTTACTGGATTTTTAAAACATTATTTTTTTGTTGGTTGGTTTGATGTTTTAAATATGTTTGATTCAATAAACAGAGATGATATAATAACTAGTTTTCACCTTAAAGGATCAGTTTCTACAGGGCCATGATTTTGCTTGCTAATAACTACTAGATTTTTTAAAGATAGATATATTTTTCCCACAAGGATATTTGTATATATTGATAGAAAGAATCAATATATAAAAAATTGATCCAAACACAAGATGGTTTCTCACAACTTAATGTTTTGTAATTTCTGTGCATTTGAAGCAATTATCCTGAAGTGAGCTAACTGAATGTGTATTGGAAACAGAATCTAAAAATTCAAGTTTGTACGTAAGGTCTGTCATTACTTTCCTGTATGAATTTTGGCGTATTACTTAACTTCTCTGTATGTTACTATCTCCAAATTGGGAATGCCATTACATGCATTACATATCTCTACACAATTATTATGAGAATTAAATGGAAGAATAAATATGAAAGGCAATGAAAATTATAAAATGCTAAATTGAATTAATGAGTGGCTCTGTCCATCACTCACCATCAAATACTGAACGATTACTTGATATAGAGAAAATTCAGAAAAAAGTACTCAAATATAACAATAGGAGAGATACATAAAATATGATAAGTGTTATAAGAAGGGTTTAGTTCAAATGTTAAGAGAATCCAGAGGAAGGGAAAGATAAATTTGACCAGGAGAGAGGGACAGGAGAGAATGCAGAAGTGAGGCTATTTGGACTGGGTCTTGGGAAATACTAGGGCCTCTATTTCATATTAGAAAACATGTCACAGGTAGGGGAGGAGGTCATGGATTTGAAGGGGTAAGATTTTTTATTGCCTATTTTGATCACATAACATGACGCATTTGACTTTTTTAATTAACGAAAAGGATTACCTAAAGTTTTTTAAAGAGGAGGAAGGGAGGGAGGAGTAGAAGATATAGAATAATCATATCTCTTTTACTGATCAATTAATATACATCTAAGACATTGTGTTTTTATCTATTATCTCAGATTTGTGATGAGGACTATTGCCATTATATCCATTGACATACTGTAAAATTGAAATTACACCAAGAATTATCTGACTCCAAAACCATGCCTTGCTTCCCACTACATTCTGACCTATAATTCTCTGTTGTAAAATAGACTGTGGTTATTTTTATATTCATAATTTAAAATATTTTTCCATTGATATCTTATTTTTGTGATTACACGATGATTGTAGAGATTGAATGCTTCCTCTCAAATGAAATTAGCATATTGACAGAGTGGTCCTTCTCTCATCAATTTAATCAAGAATCAAGATTCAGAAATGAGCACTCATGTGCCACCATCCCCCCTCCCCCAACAGCCTACTCCTCAATGAACTAATCATTTACTTTAGGTGGGAATTCATACCTTGGAGGTGGACTAACATATGCCCTCTCTTCCACAGGCTTCCCAGATTACAAATTTGGGGAGTCCACTATTTGTCCTTTACATTCATCTTCCTGCTTATTACCACATATGACCATGATTTTAGAAATGAGTCACCAGAATACATTCCTTGAGAGCATAAGCTTTAATCCAGACAATATGGAGGAAAGTCATAATTCTCAGTCTTGGTTCATTTAGTGTTACTATAAAAAAATACCTGAAGCTGGGTAATTTATAAAGAAGATAGGTTAGTTTGGTTCACAATTCTATAGGCAGTACAGGAAGCATGGTGCCAGCCTGTGCTTCATGTTACTTCTCTCCATGGTGGAAGGCGAAGCGTAGTCAGAGTGTGCAGAAATCGCATGTCAAGAGAGGACGTGAGAAAGAAGGGAGGGAAGCGCCAGGCTCTTTTTAACAATCAGCTCTCAAGGGAACTATTAATAGTAGAGGGAGAGCTCATTCAGTACTGCAAGGAAGACACCAAACAATTCATGGGAGATCTGCAGCCGGCATCCAATCGCTTCCCATTAGGCTCTATGTCTATTACTGAGGATCAAATTTCAACATAAGGTTTGGGGGAAAACCATCCAAACCATACCATTCACCTTTCTAGTTGTGCAACTTGAGGAAAGTTGCATAAGATGGAGATAAAAACCCTGTCTTAATCAGCTGGGGAAGCCACAACAAAACGCCATAGACTGGGGACTGGGTGGAAAAACAACGGACACTTATTTTTCATAGTTCTGGAGGTTGAGAAGTCTAAGATCAAGGCGCCAGTCAATGCAATTCCTGGCAAGGGTCCTCTTCCTGGTTTGCAGACAGTGGCTTTCTCACAGTATCCTAACATGGTGGAGAAAGAGTGAGCTCTGGTCTCTCTTTCTTTCCTTACGAAGGCACTAATCTCATAATGGGAGCCTCACCCTCATGATTTAGCATCTAAATCTAATTACCTACCAAAGACCCCATTCTAAATGCCATCACATTGAAAGTTAGGGCTTCGACATACAAATTTTGGGACACAATTCATTCAAAGTAAATCCTATAGGGTAGTTTGTGGCTTTGACAAATACGAATATATAAACTGTTTAGCCTAGAATCTACCATATAGGTACACTGAAATGGCAAGAATTTGTGTTAAATGACTGTTCATATTATACATCCATGTAGTACAATCTCCTACAGCATTTCCTAAAGCAATTGATTAGCAGTGACATTTATTAGTTTCATAGTTAATAATCATTTGTGGAGTACTCCATGTGTCAATCAATGTGTTGGGTGCTGGAAAGAATCTATAAACATTGAGTGAAATAAAGTCCTTATTCTTGAAAACATCGCAGAAAAGTGAGGAGTAGACATACCTCTAAAGAAATTAAAATGATATTACAACATGTGGAAAACTGGTCATTATTTCTGCCTGAGCAAATCAAGGAAGGTTTCAAAGAAAAATGACATTTCAGTTAGTTCTGGACATCAGGTGCAATTTCTCCACCAGACAGCACAAAGGGGAAGAATGCTCTAGATAGAGAAAATAGTAGCTGTGAGCAAGCAAAGAATTTTAGTGAAACTCAAAGACAGGAATTGTTGGAGCAACAGTCATATATAGGGACAAGTAAAGAAATAAGACAGTAAATGTAGTTGAGATCTGGGCTGTGAGAGGCCTCTTATGCCACAGTGAAGAGACTTGGAAGAGGTAATGTTTTGTTTTGTTTTGTTTTGTTTTGTTTTTTAATGTTGGCAGCAATGAGAAGGATGAGTTGGTCTGGGGAGAGGGAATAAGACCAGTTAGGACACCAGTGTCAGTCTCTACACAAAAGAGGATGGACATACTTCTTCAGGACAGTACGGGTAGAAAGGAAGAGATAACAAAGAGATATTTAGGGGTAAGAAGACTTAAAGCCCCCATTTTTGATGGATTAATATATTTACACCTAATAAGGGGTCAAAAGATTCCTTTTGAAAATAGGCAGACCTTGGTTGCTGGGGTACAATCAGATGTTGTTACTGCAATGTAAAGGAACCTGCAATTGCAGCCCCGCGGACATATAAAACATGAAGATACACTGCAAAGGATAACACCAATATATCTCTATATTACGTAATGTCACATTTGTGTAAATCAGTAAAGAACTGCCAGGCTCACTAAGAACCTCATTAATATCATGATGACTATCAGTACAGGAAATTGGCATCCTCTATTATAATTTTAAAAGAGTCAAATTAACAAAACTCATTTATGAACAACAAATAATTATTAACTATCTCCAATGTTATTGTGGCAGAGATAGCTATTTGTCTATCCAGTAACTATTCTTGCCTCTAAGAACAGAACCATAATTTTATTAAGACTAGCAAGGTGACCAATATAAAAAATATATGTATATATTTATTATATTTTATATATGTGTATACAATACATATATATTCATTCTGTCATGAAACTAAGAGTGGCCAATGAAATCTAAATGGCAGGCGTTGGATATGACATCTGAAAACCTCTGTACAAGGGGACTAGACTTATGTGGAAAGGAAGCGCTCTGCCCTTGCCCCCATTCCTCTTTCTTGATTCTTGAATGTATTTGTAAAGGTCAGAGCTCAAGAATGGAAATAAGCACTAATACTTGTAAAATAAACCAAACCAAAAGAAAAATCCTTAGTATACATGTATAGGCCAATATTATTTGGATTTTCTAACATGGGCAATGAACCCTAATTAATATGTAGTATAGCCAGTCACACGCTTAACTGGGGAAAGCAAAGAACAGTAAAATACATAAAAAGTAAGGAAGATCATCGAATAGGAGATACATATATTTTAAAACTATATTTTTATTTCCATCAAATAGCCTAATATAAACTGAAAAATTGATAAGGATAGAAGTTATTTTTGCAGTCATGACAATATCATAAGGTTCTATCATATAAATTTGACTGATAAGTCATGAGTACATTAAAGTCCTATATTTTTTTAGGTACCATTGGGGAAGGAACATGCTTCCTAATCCCAAAAAATTTATGAAGTAGCTGAGTTAGACCGTACTTGATAATAAATGACATCTATCCATAGCAGGTGCTGCTCTACAGCTTTTAATTCAACAAATATTCTCCCATAATGAGTTGTCCTGGGGAAAGAGTCATGAGTGTGAAAAAATATTGCACTATTTTAAAACTTAGATTTCTAGGGGGAGGAGAAATATAATTAAAATGACATTAGAATATGGTAGACTTGTAAAAACTTAATAACCACAGTTACGACATTTTGAGGTAATTTGTTATGAATAAAATCATGCCCTCCCCCCATTCATGTGTTGGACTTCTGATCTCCAGTATTGTAGAATGTTACTTATTTGGAAATAATGTTGCAAATGTGATTATTAGTTAAGAGGAGGTCATACTGGAGTAGGGTGGGCCCCTAATCCAATATGACTGGCGTCCTTTTAAAAGGGGAAATGTGGACACAGACATGCACAGGGACAAGGCTGTGTGGAGATGAAGGAAGAGATCTGGGTGATGCTTCTACATGCCAACGCATACCAAGGACTGCCGCAACCCCCAGAAGCTAATCATGACACAGATTCACTCTCACAATCCTCCATAGGAACCAACCCTGCTGATGCCTTGATTTCAGATTTTAAGCCTCTGAAACTGTGAGACAATAAATTTCTATTGTTTAAGATACCCAGTTTGTGATACTTTGTTATGGCAGCTTTAGCACACTAAGATAAACTTTAATGGAATCTATGCATTTGTGATGACATTGTTTAACTGCATGCACTAAGATACTGATGTCCTCACCAACTTGGTTAGTGAGTAAGCTTAGCTTTTGCTGAATATTTCCACGTAAAGCCACTTCAGAGAAAATGGGGGGAAACTTTGCTTCTTAAGGAGGAAACAGTCCTCTTCAAAAGTTGCTTACAATGATTGCTAACGAAGGAACTAAAAAGAAAGTACAGAAGTTCAATAACTGGGTAGTAGAAAGTATTATAAATTGAGGATTCCTGACATTCTTGGGATACCTTTTTCAAAGACTGAGAAAGGGTTTTTATGCATAGCAAAGGAAGTTCAATAAATGATGTAAAAACAAGCACTATCGGGGTTAAAGAAGGGAAAGAATATATTGCGGGATCAGGAAAGGTGGTGACATTTGAGAAGAGCCCTGAAAGATGTTCTGTCAATCAGAGTCTAGTCAGGAAAACAGCAACCACAGCATTGGTTACTCAGGTGATTAAAGGCTAAAGACGATGGGAATGCTGATGTAACCTAGAGGTCAACAGCTTTAGGAAGCAGCTACCATGCCAGGCTGGCAGGGAAAAAAAAGAAAGAGAACGAGAGAATCTGAAAGGAGAAGCTCCCTGCGGTTGGTGCTGAGATGTCTTAGGGGAGGGAAGCCGTAGTCTTGCAGGTGCTGGACCACCGAGGGAGCCTGGCTGTCTTCTCAGACCTCCCTAGTGGCACAGCAGGGTGGAGCAAGGACTGGGGATAGCCCTCCAGTACTCTTCTCGCCTCAGCTGGAGTGAAGTCCAGGTAGAAAATGTTAACAAAAGCTGGAGGCTGGAGCCACAGCTGCCTGCCTCTAACAGAGAAGGAGATCCAAACTGGGAGCCAGAAAAGAGTTCTCCCAACATGCCTTCTTGTCAGCTTTTCCTACTGGCAAAATCCACCCAGAAATTGGCTGGCAGCGATGTCTGGGAAATGTAGTTTTTGGAGCCTTCATCTCAGCTTCCCAGTAAAGAACAGATAAAGGAGTAGTGTGTGTGGCGGCGGGGCGTGCAGGGAAGCATGGTTAGAGCTAAAAGCCAACAGGTAAAAGAGGCGGAGATGTAAAGGTTTTGATGAAAAGATGTAGGGTTGGGGCAGGGTGATATTTCAAGTCTCCTAAAGAGCCTGAGCATAAGCAAAGCATCTGGAATGTAGCGGGGCAGGTTGGTCAACAATGTCAGTTCCCTGATGTATGCCAGGAATGGGTGGGTGCTAGAGATATTAAGGTGAACAAAATAGACAACAGCTATTTGAACTATTTGTAGACTGTTTAATTTAACGTGAGCATCAACTGTGCAATTGGGAACAGTGGGAAATATTATTAAATATTAATAAATCATGGTTAATCATAAGTGGTTTTTGGAAATGGGTCTGAAATATGTCAATGCATTAGGAACATTAATTCAGAGGACTTCATAGCATAGATTCACTTTTCCTAATAGTCAAACTACTATTTTGTCATTGTAGTCATTATTATTGTCAATGTCACCATCATTACCATGACATTGTTTATCCAGTACTATGTGGCAGGAATGGGCACTTTACTTCTGGTGTAGGTATTATTACCCCTATTTTTTATGTGAAGAAACTAAAGATCAGAGAGAATAAATTTTTTGGTCAAGGTCATGTTGGTTATAAGTAGTTGAATCTGGATTTAAATCCAAGTGTGAGTCCAAATTCCTTTCTCTTAAACATCAATCTTCCACATCTGAGAAAAGTCATCCAGACTCACACATTCTTCCAAAATATTCCAGGCAGAAAGGTCACCTTAAGACTGAAGTACCACCTGGCAGCTTGAGCCATCTCTCTAAGTTCTTAGCTGAGCTCATTTATAATCCCCTCTGAGTATTACTTCTCCTTCTTCTCACTTTTTTAGGTTTGTCACAGTCCTCTGAGATGACAGGCTGAACGATGGTGATGAGAATGTGGTAATGTAAAGAACATAAACAGGAGAGGTGCCAGGAGTGGACACAGAGAGGTTCACAGAGGCCACATCTGGGCAAGAGCAGCCCCAGCTGTTTTAACATATGTGCAACATACTGGTGTGCCTGCATGCCCATGCAGACCGACTCATAGCTGTTTAGAAAGGACAGCTAAACTCAGAAATGCAAACTGACAGGCTGTAGCTGCCCCGTTTCCTAAGCCTTAATAGTTTTGGCTCTTTATCTTACACACATAAATGCAATAGAGAAAACCTTCACATAAATAAGCAGCAGGTGTGCTAATATTTTCTTGCCAAGGTATTATGCAAGTGTTAAGCTGAGCTGATCAGCAGAAGTGCAAACCCATTAGTTTCGCTGCAGAATGTGGGAGGAGGGAGGTAGAGTTGAGCAGGTGAGTTAAATAAAAGCTCATGTGTCTTGCAGAAGGGGCACTTACTGCTCAGAGTTGGAAGGTGCCCAGGGGTACATGAGGTTTGATTTCACTGAAAGAAAATCTATAGCTTGTAAACTCTGGGATGTTTAAGATTTAATGGGGAGTGTCCACACAGATGCAAAATGATTTAGAAAAAATTTAGCAATTGTTATAATGTGTATAATATCTATCAAGTACTTTACTGTTTTGCTTATATTAACACATCATTATCTCATCAAACTCATAGGATACATATGGTGTACTATTTTATTGGAGAAATTGAGTCTCAGAGATGTAAAATAACTTTCCTAAAATATAGATGTTTTAGATATAGATGGATACTATAGACCTAGAAAATAAGATGTAGAAATAGAATTTGAATCTAGAACTGCCTAAGTTAGTAATTACTATAACAAAGTACCATCCTTCACACCTTGACTGGGAAGATTCTATTTGAAATAGCCAGATCACTTATAAGCACATACTTGTACCCTAAAGGCCATACGTCTACTTCTAAATGATCCTGCTACTTGTCAAAAATTCTGGCAAACGTGTGTTTTGGCTATGTGATGTAAAAGGGCCATTTTGAATCTCCTATTTTAACAAAATTCATTGCTTATTTTTGTCCTTTTTAAAAGACACATCAGGAAAAACTTAATTTGTTCAGCTTGAAGTATTTAGCATGTCCTCTTGCATTTATCCTTTAATGCATTCAAACTCTAGGGTAAAAGAAATTTAAACCACAAACCCAGGATGTCTCATTTTAAAATTTTATATAGAATATCACATAGCTAAGCTAATAAAAGACACAAAAAGTACTCAATTTGATCCAAATGGGTCTTATTGTATTAATATATACATCCTTATTCATGCATTTGTTTAATTTTGTATTGTCCTTTTAACCCCACCCCATACATATTTTATGTAACAACGGTACTGAAAAATGCATGGACTGAGATTTCTCATCTTTCCCTGCCTTTGTGTAGTCTGTTCTGTCGTTATATTTTCTCCATTTCCTAGTTGCACTCCAAGGTTCAGTTTAGTCTTCATTTTTCAGGAAACGTTTCTTGACTTAGATGTCCTTCTCAGCTATTCCAGGAGCATTCTGGGCAAGCAATTATTATTCCCACTATTCAGTTGTGGTGAGCAGTCGGAAGGGTCATGGTGTTCGCAGCAGCAGTATTGGCAGCAGCAGTAACAGAGCAGTGGTGGTGATACTAATACCTCTCCTCGTATCACCAGTAGCAACAGCAATTGCCATGTGCTGAGTACCTCCTATATGCCATATGCAGTACCAGAAGCTTAAATTTATGAACTCTAATCCACTAAAATGTCATGAATTAGCATGGGTTTATTATCCCTACTTTACAACTGAGGGAAACTGAGTTTCTCTTAATTTCTTCTTTATTGGTGTCGATTTTTTCCTTATCATGTCTTATTTTCTGTCTTCATGCTCTCCTCCATATTCTCCCTTAAGCAATTTAGCTATATATTTATTTACTTTCCCCTAAAGAATTATCTTTTGTATTTACATTAATTCTACCATTTTTCATATTTCTAAATCATTGATTTCTTGTTTTCTCTTTATTAATTCTGTTCTCCTTTCCTTAGGGTTTTTTTGTTTCTTTTCTAACAGTTTGAGCCTACATGCTTAATTCATTTCATGTTTCCCATTTCATTAATGAAAGTATTTAAGTCTATGAATTTTCCTGTGAGCAATACTTTGGCTGTATCCTATAGACTCTAAATCTATATTTCATCAACTCTGGACACAATTTTTTAGGTCATTTCAAATTATAACACCTTTTAGAACTAAGAGGTGACTAGATCTAAGGGTGAATCATATGCATCTGTTAGTACACTAAGCTCCATTTTGATCAATTTCAAAGGATTATCAGCCAGGCTGCAGCCCTGACATAGCTGCTGATGTTGGAACCTGCATAGACTGGGACATCATTGTTCATACCGACATCACTTCAGTTGAGTTATGTGCATTACTGGTGCCAAAGAGCTAAGTTTAGTTCAAATAACTTTAAATAACTTCATTTTGTTTATTCAAAATATTCTGTGAACACTTCCTAAGAAGACCTACCATCAAAACTTTCAAGATGATTGCCAGTGACACAGAATAAAATTCTGAAGATAGTAGTGGAGCACTCTTCTAAGTAGTGTTTCATTACTAATGCACTTAATGGCATAATGGAAGAAAAATTCTAAGGATACAAGACAGTTTAGTTATAGTTTATTGGCAGAAATTTTCTGCTTAATAAACATAAAGAAAGTAACCATGCATCTTACAACTGATGTCTTAGATTTAATGAAAAAATAATATTTGTTGTCTTGAAAATTATCATGTAAAAGGAATTTATAGTTATTTCATTTCCATTTTGACGTATGTGTCTTTTTTTCATATTTATTTTCTGTTTTCATTATTTCAGCATATTTTGGGTGTACAGATGTTTAGGTTACGTATGTTGCACTTGCTCCCCTCCCCCCCCCCCCGTGAGAGCTTCAAGCGTGTCCATCTCCCATATGGTGTGCATCACACTCATTATGTATGTATATACCCATTCCCTCCTCCTCGTCCCCACCTGCCCAACACCCAATAAATGTTATTCTTATATGTGCACTTAGGTGTTGACCTATATGTCTTTAAAAAGTATTTCTAAATCTCCAGGTGGCACCAACTTTTTGCATTCCAGTTTCATTTTTAATTTCTAGCTTTATTGTATAGAGATCAAAGAATGTTGTCTGTATTTATATATTTGAATAATATATTGATATTTTTTGTGGCCCTTGCATATGGCCAGTTTTGTCCATATGATTCAAGGTTATTTGAAAACAGTTTCTCCTCTTTTGAGGAAACAGAGTCCTTAGATACTTTCAGGAGATGTTTGTAGCCTTTCATTTAAGTGGAACCATAAATAAAATAACACTCTATAATCATAGTAAAAGTTAAAAAAATAAAGAAGGGACGAAATTTGAAGGAGACTGTAGTCCTTAGTGGTTGAATGTGAATACTCAAACCAAGAGTACAGGGCAGAATGTGCACTAGAAGAGCCGAATAAAATAAACCAAGACTAACAGAAAATAAAACTAGATTTCAGAGTGGAATCAGAAAAAAGTGTCTTTAAAACAGAACAAAGCCTTATATCTAGACTCTACTATTCTCTTCTTTCTATGTTTGACTAACTTCAGCACTTCCAATATTTCTGCCTTTAATTTTTATAATTTCTGATAATTTGAGAATTATCTCTACTATTATTAACCTAAAAACTTTCTTCAAATGTATTTTATACCAATTCACTCTTACATGACTTTGCTTTAAACAACAATATCCATGAATTAATGGAATGATACAATGTATGTATGTCATTAAATATGACTGATTTTAAAAGTCTGCCTACATGTTTTCTAGAATAATGTGCATATTACTGCATAACCAGTTAATGTGCATACTTAGCCTGGCACTTGAGGTACAGGAGCTGGTTTGTCCTCAAGTTGACTGCAGAGAGGTGACTCACGGAGGT
>CAUYSK010047308.1:0-24978 GCA_963575035.1 Avahi laniger | reverse complement strand
TATATATTTTTAGCTGTCCAATTAATTTCTTTCTATTTTTGGTAGAGACGGGGTCTCGCTCTTGCTCAGGCTGGTCTCGAACTCCTGAGCTCAAACAATCCGCCCGCCTCGGCCTCCCAGAGAGCTAGGATTACAGGCATGAGCCACTGTGCCCGGCCTGAACTTTCTATTTTTAATAACAAATTTATGGAGATCTAATTCATTCACATGCTATATAATTCACCTGTTTAAAGTATACAATTAGACAGTTTTTAGTATATTCACAGAGTTTTGCAACTATCACCATAATCAATCTTAGAACATTTTATCACCCCAGAAAGCAAGCCCATACCCATAAGCAGTCACCTCCATTTCCCCCCAATCCCTCAGCCCTGGGAAACCACCTCTTTACTTTCTGTCTCTATAGATTTGTCTGTTCTGGACATTTCATGTAAATGGAATCATACAATAAGTGGTCCTTTGTGACCGGTTTCCCTCCTTTAGCAGAATGTTTTCCGAGCTCGTCCATGTTGAACTTCATTTCCTTTCATTGTCAATAATATTCCACTGTACGGATAGACCATATTTTGTTTATTCATCCATCAGTTTTGGGACATTTGGGTTGTTTCCATTTTTTTTCAGTATTATAATGCTGCTATGACCATTCGTGAACAAGTTTTTGTATAGACTTGTGTTTTCACTTCTCTTGGGTATCTACCTAGGAGTGGAACTGCTGGATCATATGGTAACCTATTTTTAATAATTTGAGGATCTTCCAGACTGTTTTCCAAAATGGCTGCACCTTGTTACATTCCCACCAGCAGTTATGGGGACCCCAATTTCTCCACATCATTGTTAACACTTGTTATTATCTATCTTTTTGTTTATAGCCATCCTGATGGGTATGAACTGGCTCAGGGCTTAAACTTGTAACTATTATTCTACACAGGAGGTACTTAGTAAATACTTTTTGAATGGGTGAAAAAATAAACACATTTTGTTATTGTCAGTTGTGTGTTCTGAACAATGGAACAAAATGGCTCAAAGCTTGCCAGCAAGGAGCTTTAACAGGAGAGAAGGGTGTTTTTCTACAAAATAGTGATCTCCTGGCTGTATCTGAGTCACCTGAGTAGTGCTTTAAAAATGTAGGTTCCCAGGTCCCCATTTGGTAGGTAAGATGGGGTCTGGGAATCTGTGGGGTTTTATTGTTTGTTTTTCAGAGACGGGGTCTCGCTATGTCGTCCAGGCTGGAGTGCAGTGGCTATCCACAGGTGAGATCCCACTACTGATTGGCATGGGAGTTCTGACCTGCTCCATTTCCAACCAGGGCCAGTTCACCCCTCCTTAGGCAAGCTGGTGTGTCCTCTCCCCCCACCCCGGGAGGTCACCGTACTGATGCTGAACTTAGAGCAGACACCCAACTGGCATAGTGCACTACAGCCTGGAACTCCTGGGCTCAAGGAATTCTCCTGCCTCAGCCTCCCGAGTAGCTGCGGCTACAGAAATGCCCTACCATGCCTGGCTGGCAATCTGTATTTTTTTTACAAAAGTTTCTCAGGATGATTCTGACATACTGCCAGGTTTGCGACTCAGTCATCTGAAAGAGCATTTTAGAGCATAGTGTCTATGTTTGCAGCCAGCCAGTCATGGGAGTGTCTTTCAGAAAGGCAAGTCTGTGGCAAGGGCAGCAATGAGACCTGACTCAGTTCTGGAAGCTGAGGCCCTGCGCAGTGCTGTATTCCACACACCGGGGGAAAGAAGAAAAATAGTAAGACTCACCGAGAGCTTACCTTGTTCTGTCTAAATCTTTACATGCAACACCTCATTTAATCTGAAGTGCTTGGGTGCAGTGGGGAGGGGAGTCAAACAGGGGAAAAAGAAGTGGTTCTTTTTTTATTTTTTATTTTTAGAGACAGAGTCTTGTTCTGCTATTGAAGTACAGCGGCACAATCATAGCTCACTGCACCCTCGAACTCCTGGGCTCAGGTGATCTTCCTTCCTCAGCCACCCACATAGCCGGGACTATAGGTGCACACCACCATGCCTGGCTAATTTTTCTATTCTCTTGTAGAGATGGGGTCTTGGTATGTTGCCCAGGCTGGACTCAAAACTCCTGGCCTCAAGCAATCCTCCTGCCTGGGCCTCGCAAAATGCTGGGATTACAGGCATGAGCCACCACACCCAGCCTAAGAAGTGGTTCTTTGTGGCTGGGCCCTGAACAGTGTGTAGACCGCAACTGACCCAACTCCTGCTGCATCACCAGACTCCTTTTCCACCTGTGCACTCGGTCAGTCTGGGTGCTGATTTGCACGCTTGCCTGGCTTGTCCCAGAATGCTCTTCCACCTGCTCCAGAGAGACTCAGATAGAGCAAATATTCCTTAGCACCTAGGGATCGCGAGTCAATCTTTCAAGTACTGTACTCATTTAGATGCACTTTTCAGATGATGGAAACCAAGGCTCAGAGACATTAAGTAACTTGCCTAAAACTGCAGAGCAATTAAATCCCAAGACTGACATTCAAACTTTGTTTTTTACTCCCTGCTACAGTCTGATTGTTGGTGTCCTCCCAAAACTCGTATGTTGAAACCTAATCACAAAGACAAAGGCGACTGAAAAGAGCTGGTTTGTCAGAGAGATGGGTCCCTGCTTCCCAGGCCCAGGGGGGCCCGGAAACCATCAAAGGCTGAGGCTGGGAAACCCGGCTTCCTGCTTCTGGCCTCAAGTCCCCACCGCCATCACCACCGCGACCACTAAAAATAAGACCAAACCCCACACACGCCCTCCCGAAGTCATTCTCCTGGTGATTTATCTCCCTGCTTCCTGTTGATCTTGACGGTTGTTTTATTTCACAGCCTCTGACTTCTGTTCGCAGCCCACTGGGCACTTCCCCAGCTTGAGAGGAAACAGCGTTTAGAAGAGAAAGGCAGAGAGAGGTGGAAGGCGGAAACGGCGGGCACTGAGGGCCCACGTCCTGTCTCTCCTCATTCCCCACCAGGGCGCCCTCCAGGGCGGCTGCCCCGGGGAACTCTGGCCCCACCCTGTCCAGCGCCACCAGGCTGGCCCAGAAAGACGCACCGCTCTCCTGCCCGCGGCTGTGGGGGTGTGGAAGGCACGATCTCTGCCTGGAATTATTCAGCTGCACTGGGGGAGGCCTGAGGCACAGGATCTTTGGGGCCAGGGATAAGAAATGCCCTCTGCCCCTCTCCACTCACCTCCTGGAAATCAAGAGTCAGAGGCTCCGTTTTCTGCTTCTGGCCCCAAACGCCTCTTCCAGCCATAATTTCCATCCCTGCCAGGAGATCTCCCTGGAGCCCCTCGGTAAGACTTAAACCCACCTGTCGGGCTGTCTTGTCCTCCCTCAGCAACGCGTGTGTGTCACCCTTGCTACCTTGTGGACCTTGGCGGGGCATGCACGATCTCTTAATCACTCTTTTTAGAAATTACCGCAACTAATACATGTTTACTGTGTGGAAATATCAGAAAATTCAGATAGCCTCCCCACTACCCTCCCACAGAAAGGGTGAAATTTATCCATGATGCCCCAGCTGGGACTGGCAACCTTTCCGTGATCTTTCCATTTTCTTACGCAGATACGCACACACTTAACAGTGAAATCAAACGCTCTATTTTGAGTCTATTACTCCTGCTTTGCCTACTCAACCTTAAACGCTTTCATATCAATGCTCGTACCACTGGAGATCACTGCAGAGTTTCTATCAGCTGTGTCACAGTTTTCTCAACTAGCCACCTGTTCTCGAGCATTTAGGTTATATCCAATTTCTAACAGCTCTACTGAGATATAATTCACATACCAAAAAATTCACCCTTTAAGAGTGTGCAATTCAGTGGTTTTTACTATATTCACAGAGCTCTGACACCATTACTTCTACCTAATTTTAGAACATTTTCATCACCCACAAAGAAACTCCATGCCATTTATGGTGCTCTGCATTTTCCCCACACCCAAGCCCCTGGACACCTCTAATCTTCTGTGTTTATGGATTTGCTATTCTTGGCATTTCATATAAATGACTTGATACAATATGTGGCTTCGTTCACGTAGCTCACCAAGTCGTAGCACGTGATAGTGCTTCATTTTTTTACACGGCCAAATAATATTCCATTGTATGTATTATATATGCCACGCTTTGTTTATCCATTCACCAGCTGATGGACATTTGATTCGTTTCCACTTTTTGACTATTATGAATAATGCTGCTACGAACTTATGTGGACATATGTTTTCATTTCTCTTGGGTATATACTGAGCAGTAGAATTTCTGGGTCATATGGTAACTATGTTCAACTTTTTTTTTTTCCCTTGTATAATCGAAGCTTATGTGTTTAACTTTTTGAAGAACTGCCAATCTGTTTTCCAACAGAGTTGTACCATTTTATATTCCCATTAGCAATGTATGAAGACTCAGATTTCTCCACATTCTTGTCAACAGTTATAACTGTCCGTGAATTAATTTTTAATTCCATATAGCACGCAGACACATCCCTTGATTATAGGAACTGTTGAATCTGTGTTTGTTGGACTCATCATGCACTTACCCCGAACGGAAGATTTTTGCATCTCTGAGATTCATCTACACACTCTGTCCCCAAACCAGATCCAGCCTCCACACTTGGAGTGGGGGAAGGCTTCATGGAGGAGGAGGCATCTGAGCTGGGAGCAGCTGTAACAGGAGAGCCTGGATTTGGGAGCATAATCGATCTAGGTTTGAATTCTGTTTAACCGCTTGAGACTTGGTTTTATCACCTGTTAACTGGGGGTGATAATAGTATCTGCCTCACGGCATGATGCAAATAAAATGCTCAGCACAGTGTCTGGCACATAGCAGCGGGTCCCTTCCACCCCAGGGGAATGAGCTGAGTAAGCACATGTCAAGCAGAGGAAACAGCACGGGCGACGGCATTGGAATTTGAAGGCGGGCGGCAGGAGCGCGGCCACTGGGTGGCTGGGTGGAAATACAGCCAGGAGGCAGAGGGCCCGGGTCGCCAATGGACTCCTTGCCCGAGAAGGAAGTTAGATTCCATCTCTCATAACTCATAGGCAACTAGGCCAGAAGTGACAGGACCACGATTTGCATTTTTAAGAGCTCCCTGTCCAGCAGCGGAGGGAGGCTGGACCCAAGGGGTGAGGCAGGGACCAGTAAGGGGTCAATGAATTTGTTGTTTACATGGATTCAGGTGGGAAACGAAGAGCTCAGACCAGGGCTGTGACCATGGGGATAAAAAGAGGTTTCAGAAGTAGTGTCAACGGGATAAGGTGGCCATGTGGCCTGTGAGTCATGGTCTGACCAGCTCCCCGAGTACCTGCCAGGGAGGCAGGGCAGGTGCACTACAGGGCCCACCTCATAGCGACTCTGCAGGGAGGCGCCCGCTTCCCCAGTTACAGAGTTACAGCGGTCCCCAACATTTTTGGCACCAGTTTTATGGAAGACAATTTTTCCATGGACAGGGGTGTGGGGGGCGTGTGTTGGGGTGGGGGAAGGTGGAGCTGGGTAGGGGGTGAGCACTGTGGCCCTGTTCCTAACAGGCCATGGACCGGACCGGTACTGGTCTGTGGGGGGCTGGGAGGGTGTCGGGGACCACAGGAGTAAGACACCGAGGCTCAAAGAAAGTGACTTACTCAAAGTCATAAACAGCAGGGATAAACTCTGAATCCAGGTCTGCCTGCTCGCTGTCATCTTGGTGTCTCTCTGGGAAGGATTTAGCTGCGCGGGAACGCCTGGATAGGTTTGGAGAGGGAGGGAGAACAGCCTTGGCTCAGTCAGCAGGTCACAGCCCAGGGGGTCAGGCTGAGGCCTGGATGTGTCCTCCAAAGAGCCAAGGCAGAAGCACGGAAGGAAGAGGATTTGTACGATAAGAGTTGGGGTGTCTCTGAGCCTCTCTCTTCCTCAGTGCCGGCACGGCCTTGGAAACAGAAGTAGGTTGAACAGAGACCACGACCCACAGCCGGACCCCGCTAGGGGCGAGGGTGGTACGTGGGCCCAGGCAGAGAGCAAGCAGCTTGCTTCCTCCTTCCGGGCCCCACCCTATGGATCCTCCAGGTTTGGGGCCATGCTGGGGCGTCACAGTGCTGGTGGCTGAGACCAGCCTCTCCCAAGCAGCCTTGGGCCTCTCCCTGAGCTCTGCCCTCAGCAGGGCTGTGGACACCCCAGCCCCTTGCAAGAAAATTACCATTCGCACCGTGCAGAGCTGTCCCAGGGCCCCCCTCACAGGAGCAGGTGAGCCGAGAGGCAGTGTGGAGATGGTGCGAGATCCCCCCGAGTTGGGGCTTGTGACTCCCCTCTTGGTGCCGGGGGGAGGGGGCGCCAGGCCTCACACCGAAGGGAGAAGCTGCCACTTTCCCCCAGGACATACCTCCACAGCCCCTGCGTGTGCGTGTTAGCCTTTGTCCACCAGGTCCTGTTCACTTATGGGGACGTGGCAGGGAGCCATCTGGTCTTCTCCCAAGACCCTCCACCCGCCACCCCTCCCAATGCCTCAGCCTGCCTTGTCCCGACGACCCCCCTTCTTCCCTGCCCAAAGTCTTTATCCGTGTTTACTCTCTGTCAATTAGGCGGCCTCAATACCCTGCACACGGACAGCCAGGCAGCCGAGCGTGGTGATCCCTCGGCCCCCTCCCCATGTCTCTCTTCCCTGTGGGCTGGGGGAGTGGGGAGGAGGAAGAAAGGCATCCCCCTGCAGAAAGGTGGCCATGGCATGGGCTCTGCAGTCAGCTGTTTCTCCCTCACCTCGTGCCGTTCCCAGGTCAACGCTGGGGCTCCTGGGGTGGGTGTCGGGGCGAGCAGGTGCCTGCGAGTGAGGGGGCGGAGGGGAGGTCAGAGGTGCGGGGTGTGGTTGTCACGGGACACAAGCTCCCCGACTGACTCAGGGCCTGGCCCAGTTGACCTTTCTGGTTGGAAGTGTTCTAGGCCACCAGCTGGTGTGTGCAGTGAGGACTCCCCAGGTGAGGGCTGAGCTCAGCCGCACCTCTCTGGCCATTCTGAGGCCCCCATCCATGCAGGAGGAGGAGAAAGAACAAAAGTGGAAGAGGAAGGGGACAGGGAGAGGAGAGGTGCAGCGGGGCTGGGGACAGAGGGCGGTTCCCAGGAGGGACCTCATGCGCCCTTCAGTGACTACATCGGGATGCCTGGAGCGGCCCAGCTC
This sequence comes from Avahi laniger, assembly GCA_963575035.1. Lineage (NCBI taxonomy): Eukaryota > Metazoa > Chordata > Mammalia > Primates > Indriidae > Avahi > Avahi laniger. Next base: position 17,837 of record CAUYSK010047308.1, on the reverse strand, counting down.
CAGCGCCAGGCACTTGACTCACACTTGCTTCATCCCCAACATCAACCCTAAGAGGAAGATTATGCTCGTCCTCTTTACAGCCGAGAAAACTGAACTCAGAGAAAAAAATATGCCTGAGGTCACTCAACTGGCCTGCGGCAGAGCTTCTGGCCCCAAAGCTCACAGGCTCCCTGCCTCGCTTCGCTCTGGAGTAGCCTGCGAGCCCCCACCACAGCCCAGCGCCTTCTCGCAGGACCCACGCAGTCCGATTCCAGGCACCTGACCTGTTCTGGAAAAGCCTGTCTCTCTGCAGGATCACGTGAGCTGCCCTAACAGCTGCCCAGGGCGAGAGGGCCCAGCCTCCACCCCCGGGGAGGAGCGTAGAGCAGAGCAGAGGCACAGAGAGCCGTGAGCTGGGGCCACACTCCTGAAAAGGAGAGACGCAGTCGCTGCAAGGGCTCAGGGGCCGGAGACACCAGCCTTTGCACCCTGATCCCCTCCACTGGTTTCCAGTTCGGGCAACTGTTTAGCCTCCACGTGCCTGGGGTTTCTCGCTCATGAGACTGGGTGGGGAACAACAGACCTACCTCCTGGGGGTGTCAACGGTGCGGGTGAGGCATCCAGAGCCCTGCCTTACACACAGCAGGCGCACCACACGTGCTGGTGGCGTGGATCACTCTCGTACTTTCTACCATCAGGCAGACCTCACCCAGGGCCCACGTGGCACACTCTTGGGGTCTCAGGGCAAGCAGCTGACAGCCAAGGCAGGGCGACATCAGGCAGATTTTCTCACCTGCACGTAACGTGGACTGGCTCTGACTCACAGCGCCAGGCAGGGTGGGAACTCGCTCTGCTTTGCTCATCAGCATCAAATGTCCTGGCACTTTCCAAGAGAGGGATCGACCCCCGTGACCAGGACAGGGAAAATTCAAGTTGAATCACTGGCCTGAAAGCCAGGACGAAGGTCTGAGGGGAAGGTGGACAGCCAGCACCTAGTCGCGGGCTTGTTCCCTCCCAGAGTCTCCCTGCATGCCAGTCCGCGGTGACTCTGACCCACCCCCTGACGGCCCTGCTCGCCGTGTCTGCTGATGACCTCTCCACAGTTGCTACCCCTTTCCTCAGACAGGGGGCTGAGCACAGAGGGAAGGGCAGAGGACCACGTGGGCTGGGAGCGCAACGGGCTTCCGCACACAACCACACCCAGAAAAGCCCTGCTGTTGGGCAGATCGTTGTCTTTGCAGCCAGCTGATGCTAGAGGTCTCGGTGCCTGCCCTCAGAGTATTCCACTGGAGTGTTCTTCCAGCCACAGGTGGTGGGCTTCCCAAGAGGAATCGCATCAAGTTGACATCCTTCGTCTTTTCCGCCTTGATCGGGATGGTTCTGAAATCTCTGACGGGCTGCAGCCCCGGCTAACGGCTCAGCCGACCTGCTTCTGGTTCCCACGACGACTCTGGTTCCTCAAACTTCCAACTCAACGCGAAGTCTCTGTCCGAGGAACTGTGCTCGAGCAGCGGAAGGTGCCAGCGGAGCGGACACCGGTGGTTCTCCAGGTGTGAGCGCTCGGGACAGTGCTGATCAGAGAATCCACCGGCAAAGTCTGTTTCCCGAGAGGACTGGACTGGCCGATGCAGAGAAGGGAGAAGCGGGATTCGCAGCACTTCCTCTGCAGCCCGGCCACCCCACCTGCCACCCCAAAGAGCTGGTCCTGCCCTGGATCAGGCCCCCTCTCCCAGTGGGGAAGGCAAGGAAGCATCTGTGTGACCCGACAGCAGGGGGCGCCGTGTGGGGAGAATCTATATTTGGAAGGGGACAGAGTCGTGTGAGTGGCTCCCTGGCCTTATCAGGCCCCCGCAGCCCAGCATGGCACCAGGGCAGATGGGCTGTCCTGTCTCCACCCTGCTGGGCTTGCTCAGTCCCCGGGAGAGCGCTTTGCCCTCACCCACGCCTGCACTTGGTGTCACCCTGCTCCACTGACCCCACCGGTCCCCAGGCCGCAGCCAGTGCCACGGCAAGAGGAGCTGGCCGGCTTTCAAAGTCAGGGGTGAGGAGAGGCCCGGCCCGGCCTGGGCAAACACGGCAATGGCAGAAGGCAGGGAGGAGCGTCTGAAGGAAGTTAACACCCGTTTCATTCCAGAGCGTTCAGAAACAAATTAAACAGCTCTGTCAGAACTCATTCGACCCGGGGTATTAATCACATTTCTCCCAGGTGGCAAAATGGCCATGGCTCAGACAAGTCAAGGGAGCAAATACTTGAATGCCTCCCATTCCATGGACGTAGGGTGACGGCACAGCTGTGACCTCAGGCTGGCGTGCGAGCGACCTACTCCTCTGACGCTAAGTGACCTTGGACAGGCTACGCCTCCTCAGGGTCTCACTTTCCTCACCTGTAAAGCGGAGAATACGTTTCTATGAAACTAAACGCAGTAACCTGTGTGAAGTACAGAGCTGAGGACGTAGAAGGTGCTCGGTAATTGCTCCCTCCAAAAACACCACCTGCCCTTCATTTCTCATTGTCTTTACACTGGGCAAACTGAGATTAATCCACGACTTGACTGTTTATTGTAACCTGTGGTGGTTTTACAGTGTGACCTTTCCCAAAGGTGGAAGCTGACGCCCCTCCCCTCGAACACCGGCAGGACTTAGTGACTCGCTTCTAGTGACCAGAATGTGGCGGAAGTGAAGGTGTGTGTCTTCTGAGGCAAGGTCATGAAAGGCACTGTGGTTTCCGCCTTCTTCTCTCTTGGGTTGTCGGCTCTGGGGCCGCCCTGTCACGAGGACACTCACGCAGCCTCCAAGGTCTCCCACCAGCGGCCAGCGCCGACGTGCCAATCCTCTTGGAAGATCCTCCAGCCCCGGTCAAACTTTCAGATGATGGTTGCTCCGGTCCTCGTCTTAACTGCAACCTCTTGAATACTCCCAGCCAGAATGTTCCTGAATTTCTGACCCAAAGAAACCATGAGATATATTAAATGTATATTGTTGTTTTCAGGCTTCTACGTTTTGGAGTGATTTGTTACAGAGCAATAGAAAATTAACACATACCCCACTGCCTTCCCAAAAGGTTTTGAAACTGCATGTAGGTAAAGGCATAGTAACTACATGGAAAACTACTAGAAACACAAGATTTGAAAGATGAGAGTGAAGTAATAAAGGGAAGAGTCGGGCTGTAGACCTAGCTCAAGGCTCCCTAGAAGCAAGGGCAAAAATGGAAAGTTGATGGGTCACTAAAACTTGGGGGTTTTTTTAGTAGTGGTGGGACATAGTTCTGAATGAGGATATACATTTGATGTGTGAACGTTTAGATAACTAGCATCACACTGTATGGTGGATGGCATCTTGCAGACATTCTCCCTCCTGTAAATCAGACTACACATTTGAAATGGTAAACACAGCAGTGCATACTGTTCACTTGCTGATGTACCTTCTGAAAATTTTCAGTTACTCCTGGCATCATAAAAATAGAAAAAATGTATACACACACTGTATTTTCCTTTTTTGTTTTTTGTTCAGACAGTCTTGCTCTCTCATCCCAGGTAGAGTGCGGTGGTGTCATCGTAGCTCACTGCAACCTCCAACTCCCGGGCTCAAGCGATCCTCCCGCCTTGGCCTCCCAGAGTGCTAGGATTACAGGCGTGAGCCATCGTGCCCGGCCATATACACTGTATTTTAAAAATTCATCTCTAACATATGTATTAGATACAAAAAGTGTAAAAAGGGTTTATAGTGAAGTCTCCATGTCACCCGCCCCCCAGGACAATTTTCTTCCCAGGGACAATGCTGTGTGACTGATTTCTGATATAAACTCCCAACGGTATTTTATACATATACAAGCAAGTAACATAAATTGTTTTCCCCTTCATTGCACAAAGGGTAGCACACTATAGACACTATTCTATACTGTGCTTAGTATTCAATATCGATGATTTAAGATAACATTTTCCCCTCATCATCACAAGTTTTAATTTTCTGAGTTTCTAATATTTCATTCAGTTTCTAACGTTTCTAATATTTCATTTCTAATATTTTGAATATTTCATATGTTCAACATTTGGAAATATGAAAAAAAAAGTCAAGAGGACAAAAAGCACTTGTGATACCACCACCAAGAAATCACCACTGTTAAATCCATGCTGGTTGAGTGTGTTCTTTCCTGTCTTCCCCTTATGACATGGATGTGTGTACTATCCTTAATTTTCAACACAGAATTGCACCAAACTATAGAAAGAATTTTAAATTCTGGATTTTTTCCTCATTTACTTCTACATACTCTCCCCCTCCATTATATTGTGAGAATATGCTGGTTTTTAAGAAGTATATTTATTTTCTTAATCTTCTGCTAGCCTGGAAGTGACGTGAACCTGCCTTTTACGGGTCTGCTCCAGACAGCTCAGAGAAGAGCTTACACTGACCTCTGTCCTCAGAGTGTTCCCAAGATGGAAAACTGAAATTGTGAAGCATCACTGAAGCTTGTTCATAAAAGACTTTCTTCGATTCCCAGGATGAAGCAGTTGTGGCCACAAAGTCTGCAGATGACCGACTCCTTGTGTGACGACTCTCAGCTTTTAGGGGCCGACGAGGTGGGAAATGTAGCCCTTTCCAACGAGAGCCCAAAGGTGGTTGCTGCGTCCACTGACTATGTCTTAGAACCACAGTGACTTGTCTGCCATGTTCCTACAGGATTCTCCAGGAAGCTGCCTTGCGGGAAGGCATTCTCATTGATCTTGAAGTTGCTGCTCTGGCGTATCCCTGCCTGTGAGGAATCGGCACAATTTTCTCATCTGTCACCTTCTGAGGGCACAAACCGTATTTCCCAACAACTAGGTTTCTTACTGGAAAAGGCGAACTGCATAGTTATCTGCTCAGTACCCATCCTCCATCCTCCTCTTTCAAAGACTGGAAACCTGGTCATGGTTGTGGAAAGAATCCTAGGAAGAATAGGAATGACAGCATTTCAAATGAATAACAGTGAGAGAAAAAAACTAGCAATCGTTCAAGCTTTCTCTTAATATGCATTCTCCAAGCCTGTCAAGGAGACTGAAGAAAAAGATGATACTAACAAGACCAACATTAATTGAGGGCTTACTGTTGCCAGGTTCCATGCCAAGTTCTGTGTATGTTATAATCTCTCTTAATTCTTATAGCTATCCTAAGAGGTTAGTACAATTATTATACCCATTTTACAGAAAAGTGGAGACCTACGAATCAAACTCAGGTCTTTATGACTCCAGAGCATAAGCTCTTAACTGTTAGTCTCTAATGCTTTATTTTGGACAAGGAAAAAAAGGGGTATCACAATTTCAAATGTGGAAATTTCAGGGTATTATTGGTAGAATTGCTTAATAATATGTAACATATTATGTGCCATAGCGGGAGTATTCTATCATCAGGTTGACTGAATGGAAAATGTGAACCCAGTATAATGTAATAGTTTATTTAACTATGTCTGCTGTCCCCAGAGATCCATGTTAAATTAAAATGATGAATAGGCAGCAGTTTATTTTGGGGATTAAAAGATGGTAGAAGTATAAACTCTCAGTTTTGATAGCTTAGGTTTGAACCCCAGCTTTGGCACTTACTAATTGTGTGACCTTGAATAACTTCTCTAAGCTTTAGTTTCCTCATCTGTAAAATGGGAGATAATAATCATCTACCTCAGGAGTTTGTTGTATCAAATTCATGCATCCATTTAAAGTACTTGGTGCTCAGTAAATTCCAGCTATTACATTTTCCCCACAGAGTTATAATGTGTCAACGACCTCTATCAATGACAGCAGCCTTCAGTTAAATCAACAACTCCTGAAGATGCAATAGGCAATACATGGATTAGAAAACCACAGTGCTGACCAGGATGTAGTAACCCTATTACTGTTCATTTTATCAGCGTACCTGTGGTAGGGTTTGCTAAGAACCCAGACCAGCACCCAGTCTTCTATGCTTCACACATCCCCAACAGTGTCCTTGGCTACCTAACCCAAACTGCATCGCGTGCTTGCTCAGGAAGCCCCTCTCTCCTCTTAGTGAGTGCCAGTGCGGCTGCCCAGGCAATTTGTCCCAGGATAAACTTTCTCACCTAGAAGCCACTTTAGCCACGAGAGGGACAGGTGGGGGAAGGCTTCTCTGACATTCCTGCAAGTTCTAATACCTGGTTTCCCCACCAGCTGGTGAGAAGGCTGCATTCAGTGAACAACCTGGCATAACAGAAACAGACCTAAGCTTGTGAATCCTGGATCTACTGCTTACTAGGTGGTGAAATGAGGTAAGTTCCTTAGCTTCTCTCTAAACCTGTTTCCCCTCAGTGAAAATAACCCTACAGTGCAGGATTGAGGGTTAAATGAGATAATGCAATGAAAGCATGTAGTACAATGCCTACAAGTGTAGGCACTTATAAACTGTAGCTATTATTTGCCTTATAGACCAGACTAATGGCTCCAGGTGGAATTTTCACCCTAAGCCACTTCCTGACTTGCATTATTTAAGACATATAAGAACATCTTTTGCCATGTACATGTTATTAGTAACATGTCATCAACATGAACAATATTGTCCATCATGAGCAACAAAAATGCAGAATCTATTTTTGGCCAAGCATGGCAAAGGACAAAAAGATGAACAAGGGACAGTCCCTGCTTTCCCAGAGCTCACGATCTTGCAGGGGAGACAGATACATAATCAATAATGTTAATTTAAGACAGTCTAAGTACGATGCTGAAGTGCTATTGGAGTTCGGGAAAGGAAGAGGTTATTTTGATGAAAGGAAACATCCTCCAGCAGTCGGGCCAGATGGAGAAGGTGCCTGGAGAGCTGGGAAGGCCCTGGGAGGGCGCGGGCTTCTGCAGGGCACCCAGGTCAGGGCAGGTAAGTGGGAAAGAGAACCTGTGTGCCAAGGGGCTGGGCTGGGTGCTTTATGGACAACGTGGGAGTCGAGGACTGGAGTACAGTGCGTTCCTGGGTGCCCCAGACGGTAACACATCCAAGCTCCCACAGGTCCGGTCCCAAGGAAGCCATTCTTCCTAGCAGCAGGCTGGACGAGTGAACTGAGAGGTCATTATTTGGACAAGCGTGGCAAGGCAAATCAGAGAAGCCTCTGACCTGGTGGCAAAAGGCTATTGCCACACAAGCAGAGGGTTATGGAGGACAAGCTATCTGGAACCAAGGCGTTTTGCTGGTATAAAAGTCACAGCCTCATTTCTTATAGGAGGAAACACAGCCCACCCTGAGTCCCTTCTGTTCAAGGTGTGCTCTCGGGGAGCATCTTACAGAAACACCCAGGGGGTGGGGCAGGACCATCATTAGAGCTAAATTTGTCTATGGTGAAACTGCCTCCAGATAGGGAAAATTAGTTTGCAAGGAATACAGGGCCAAGTTCACAACCAGAATTTTGGTGGCGCTCGGCCCTTCTAGGTAGTCCTCGATAGGGTCTGGTGTAAAACACGAATAACCCATTCCCTCTGTCCCACGGCGCTCTTACATGGCTGTGTCTTGTTACCACACGGCTGCTTCCACGGTGAGAGCCACGCCAGGTCCCTTCCCGTGTCTGCAGCGTGCCTCTCCGCAACAGCTAGGGCCACGTGCCCGGCTCACCTGGCTGTGGTGTCCAGGACTAGTCCGAATGAGGCCGGAGAAACTGAGGTAGCTCTAGCTCCTGGCTCTGGGGTTCGCTCAGCATCGAGCCGAGCCTGTCAGCAGGGCGGTCGTGACCTTGTGTGAGCTCTAAGCACCGCCTGGTCCCTGGGATCCTGAGCAGGGTCGGGAACCTCAGCTCTGATAACAGGATCCCCTCTGTCATTCTCCTTACGTCTGAGTTCCTGCCTTGAACCGCTGACTGGACCCAGGCCCCTGAAGTCTGAGGTCCTGCCTTGATCTTGGCATTACCCCACAGGAAGGGGCGGAAGTGCTGCTCTTGAAGCTTGGCCTGTGGCTGGGGCTCCGACACACGCGGCAGGACTTCTGCAGTCCCGCTGTCTCGCTCCAGAGGCCTGGTGGGGCGGCTCTGCCCTGATGCAGACCCCTTTACCAGACTGTGCTCCTGGCGACTGCCACGTCCTCTGGGTTCCATGCTTCACCTGCCAGGCTGGACTCCCGCGAGCTGCTCCCCCAGTGCCTCGCTTTGCTCAGTGAGTGGGTAGAATTCCAGAGCTCGCCCCACCCAGTCTGCCCTGTTTCTCTGCAGTTAGTTAAGCCATGCTCAGTTTGACTTTGGCAAGTACATATGTGCATGGACTCTTGCTCAATATTAACCTAAAGGTCAGAATGGAGGCACGAGACCATACCCATACACAAAATGTCACATATATAGTTCTAAGTATAAAACTCAAAATATTTTAACAACAAAACATCTCAATTACCACACAATACCTTTTAAACTAAACAATTTAAAAGGCTTGACACACCCAAACATCCGGGTGCAGTGAGAACCTCACCCTGCCCTCCACCCCCCACCGTGGACCAATAGATAATATTTGGGATACATTCTTGGTTGTCTTACTAACCTCAGATGACCTTTATTTCAGCTGAAACAATTGAAGCCAACATTTCCAAAATAGAAATCAAGTAGGAAGTAATGTTTAACCTTAACTTGTTAGTCCAGTAAACACCTTTGGAAGAGTTTGCCTGTGCCTGCCAACAAGGTGGCTGTATCTACATGTTCTCTCGTAAAACTGGGGAGGTCATCTATGCTGAAGTCAAAGTCTATCAAACCAGTCACCACTGAAATCCAACCCCTAGCGTTACTCAACAGGAAAGGGGTGAGTTATAGGGAACGGCGACTACTTCCTCCACAGCTCCTGCTCAGCGAGAATCTTCAGAAACTCCTGCTTTTGGAAAAAAAATTAGTTTAGATTCTGATCGTCTATGAAAGAAAATGTCCTTACTTTTAACTAAGGACAGAACACTTAACTGGCAAACCATCGAAATGGGTCTAGTAGCACTGCAGCTCCAGGCCCAGGCTGGGACTGTCACTACTTTCTTTTTGAAACAGAAAAGGTAAGTCCAGAGTACCAGAGGGAAATCCACAGAAGAGTCTACCTCTTAACCACTGCATTTTATAACCATACCACTTCCTCATTTCTATCCCCATCTGTTAGGATATCTGTTACAATGCTTTGGAAAATCCAAGTTTTTTTCCTTTCTCTTTTAAAGTTCAAGTCTAAATATCAACCTGAAGGGATATTGTTTGGTGTAAGCAGTCCAACTAGTTAACACTCCAAAGTGGTCTTTCTACAGGGCTCATATATTTACTGGCTTTTTGTGGGATGGAGTCTAACACAAATAGACAAACAATGAAGAAAAATGTTGCCTACAAGTCATTTCCTCTGGTGCTACAAGTTTGCACTACATAATTTGCCCTTTCAACAACATTTTAAAAATCTTAGAATGATTTCTTAAAAATTTAATATTCATTCGTGCACATTCAAATTAGATTAATAAAATCAACGCTACTGATTGTAAGGCACAGAGTTTAGCAAGGAATTAGTATTTTGCCTAGTGATAGAGTTATCTGGAACTGAAAATAAGGGATTTTCTTACCATCATAAGCAAGGTCAAGGCTGGCCCTGGAGAATGACAAAACCTAACGGTAGTTTGTATAGGAACAAAATCTAGAAATGAAAGCTCTGGCTTAATCACACAGCTTCAGTATCGAGACTTACCCAACCAGAAATTACATAGGCCTTAAAAACAATCGTGGCCCGGGCCTGCTGAGGGAGTGAGTGGGAGGGAGGCCGCAGATTCAGTTTCCAGGCATCTCTGAGCCCACCTAGTAGATGCTGTGAGCAAGGCTCGCCCTCCCAGGTTGAAAAAACTTATGGTCAAGAAGTTATCATTGAAATCAAATGGTGGCAGACGTGTCCAAGGAATAATTTAGGGATTTATGAATCTTCTGATAGATGGATGTCTGGAGATGGCAACTCGCGGGGCCACAGAAGAATACTGGAATGGCGGTAACATGAGGAAATAGTATCTTCGTGGTGGAAGACTCAGGACAAGTATAAAGAATGGCTGTTCAGCAGAGAAATCCATGTCCTCTCCCAAAGGGCCTGTTTTACTATGATATGAAAATCAGGTCATGTACTTTCATTATTAAACTTGTTAAATAAAAAGAAATAATTGTGGACTGGATATATAACCATCTCTATTTTTTTGCTAGATAGAACACACAACTTTTTGTCACATAAGGAATATCAAATGTGCCAATTTTTCACTTAAGGTATAAATGGCATTAAATTGTATATTCCAACAGTAATCAGCATCCTTATACGTATTGAAACATCACTATGTATTCCATGAATATGTACGTTGTCAATTAAAAAAATAAAATAAAAAAGTCAGCATCTTGATTAACTTGAGAGAATACTCAAACGACTCCAAGCATCTAACTTAAAATTTTAGGAAGAACGATTATTGATAAATAATATACAGGCTTGGTCTTGCAATGCGTTTCTCTAAACCAGTCCCATAATAAAGTTCTTAACATCAATTGACAGGAAATCTTAGAAAATGTATATTTACCTATTCCTAGGTTATGATCCAATGGTTTCCAAGGGAAAGTGTGATATAGTGGAAAAGCACAAATTGCAGACTTTGAAGACCTTTGCTTGACTCCTGGCTTAGCCCCCATGAGCTGTATGTTAGGCAAACATAACCTCTCTGAAGGATAGATTCTTCACTAAGGCAGATCAAAGTAACTTAGCCATAAGGAACAAATGAACTAATTTGGTATTTACAAACTTTCCTCAACTTAAGACTGTATCTAGTAATGCATTATCAAAATAGAGTTCTAAATTTGAGCTCAAAGACATTTTGAAGAAGTTCCCTCAATTAACTAAAAACTAAATTTGGATTTGGGCCCAGCATTGCCCCCTCTTGGTCATATCCTAGAAATAAACCTCCTTGAAAACTTGAGTTTGCAAATTCAGTTTTTTTCTATCAAAAGTTCCCCAAAAGGCTTATTCTTGTTCTGATCTCCAGTATATACAATAGGCTTTTCTCCAAGAAATACCATTTCTAATTATATTCATTTAAATAAAATCGTAAGTAGATACAGTATTATTTCTGACCTTTAAGATGACTTTCATAACTAGACTAAGCCATCTTTCCAGGTTTTTAAAACACTTTCCTTAGAATGTCTTTCCTGCTTCCAATGTTGGAAATCGAAAAGAAGGAAAAAAAAAAGATGAAGGACTTTAGTCTTTGTTGCATCTTAAGCAAAGGTATAGATACCTTGTCTTCTAGGTGTCACGGTGAAGATTCGAGAGCTGGTTCTTTACCCTAAAGGATGCTGTTATCACAGGTCATTCCCGCTTTTCAGGTATTCATCAATTTCTTCATTCTTGGGGTGATGTTTGGGCGGGAAGCCTTCCAAATCAAAAGTCAAAGTTTTATACCAAATCTACTTATTATCACAGCATGAGTCCACCATGGCTGGACTTACGGTCCAAACTAAGGGAACTGCCTCTCCCTATGAAACCACAAAAACGTCCACTGGAGCCACGTAGGTAGGGCACACAGATGGCACTAGTAATTTTAGAAGTCTGAATCTCTATGGCTGAAATTCTACCACCTCCTTCTCATCTTCTACAAGCCTTAGTTTCATTATCTCCAAAACGGGGATAATATTATATCACCTACTCTGCTGGGACTCTGGGAAGGCCAAATGAGGTAATATATGAAAAGCGCTTAGCATAATCTTTGGTGCACAGAAGGCATCAGAAAAAGAGATAGGCATTATCAGTTAGCTCTTCGGTTAAAAAAAGTCAATTATTGAATGAGGCATTATATCACCACTCACAGGCATGCAAACTCCTCTGAGGAGTTACTTCCTATCACAGCTTCTGAGACCACACCTCAAAAATTCTCAATGTGTTCTCCACGGGCATGAAGTCACTGCAGGTGACGTCTGTCTGTAGTGGGACCTGCTAAGACAACAAAGTCGAGAACAGGCTAGTGAGGAGAATTATAAACAACAAAGGAAATGTCTTCTTTTCCAAGTTCTGAGTATTTCACAACAAACATGGTGCTTAGGGACTAAGAAAGGGGGAAGTTGCGCGCAGCGACTGGAAACATTGGATTGTTTAGGTCTATTGCACCCTCTAGTGGCCACAATGAAGACTGTTCTTTTTAAAGTTCCAGTTTGGCTAAGATTGCAACTTGGATATGGGGATTCATCAGCCTTGAGTTTAAAGAATAACCAGTCTTGCCTTTATGTGTTTTCTGTGTTTTTTTTTTTAAAATCGAATGTTAAGAGAAACCTATGCTGTCACAATTTTATCCATTAAATTCTATTTCTCTATTCCGGCTGAATGAAATATCGATCAACTGAGGAAAGGCAAAGGCAACTACCTACCTTTCATGCTGTATTGATTCTTAAGAAGAACTGAAGATAATCATCTTTGTTGCTTTGTGAGAGGGAATTTTGAAATGAGCATCTTTCTAAAACAGCAATTTCTCACCACAGGGTTATTTACAAGTCAAGGTAATAATTAAATATACCCAAGACTATGAATCTATTCTTCTCTGCCCAAACCCTTCATTTTTATAATGGATAATTATAGCAAAAACTTCGATTAACCAGAACCCTCAATTAGCATGATTTCTTTCCCTTGTACTCTAGTTTTAGGACAAAGTGGAAAAATAATCACAATGAATTATTCACGTGAGGGATTTAGTTTGAAAATCTTCTGAGATGGTTATTCTATGATTCACACCATGATTATTAATATACAGAAAATATATAATATAACTGGACAAGAGCTGGAAGGTAATAAAAGTTTCAAAATTGCTAATGTGGTAAAACTGTGAACTATTTTTTATTCTTTTTGCTATTTTCTTTACTGTTACATTGCTATTCGTAAAACAAAAAAAGAGGGGAAATATCCTGTAAAATTTTCTATTTTCTACACTGATAGATCCAAACAGAATTGAGACTACAGGAATCCTAAGGCCACCATACTTTATTAAGATAGAAAATAGGTCTCTCAGGGAATATCTCCTCCAATATGAGCTGAAACAAGTTTATATATATATACATATAAAATTTTCAACTAATTTGAAAATATATTTATCAGGACATTCCTTACTCAGGAGTTCATCTTACTTACGGCAAAGTTTCACTGAAGTATAAAACTCAACAGACCACAACGTAATAGGCTAAGTACCCATCCCTGAACGGAAACCTCATGATACCAAAGCCATATATTTAAAATACTGTTTATTTGTGATTTAACATTAATTAGCATTACATCTAAGAGCAATATCAGATAACATTTATACATTTTTCCACAGGACACAGAGGTTCATTGGCTCATTCTTTATGCCAAAGCAAGTAAATAGAGGCATTAGCAAAAGGTGCAATAGTTCACTGTTGCGTTTAAAAAATATTTATGCACATTGCATTCATTTAGATATATATATTTTTAAAAAGTTATGGAAAAGCATAGTTCACAGGTTACTGTTTCTACATACATTGTAATACAACATAAATGATGTAGAACGTAAAAAAAAAAAAATCCTCAAATACAGAGTTAAGCAACTGAAAGTTTCCACTAAGAGATTAAAACACTAATTCCAGTAGTTAGTTTGAAATCTAGAATGACATTTCCAGGCTCCGTTTCAACTTTGCATGGTCATACACACAGTCAAACAGAACCAGCCCCAGGACACACTGTAATCAATGTCACTGTTGCATGCCAACTCGCCCTCCAGAAACGCTCCAGGTTATTTTTACCCATGGATCATTTTGGATTATTGATTCTACATTGATTTATGACATCACTTGGGTGAAGAGGGAAAAGCCTATATTATGCCTAGGTTTAAATTTGTATTTACATTAGAGAGAAAATTAACTGAGAAGATTCTTCTTTAAAATCTGTAAAAATGAAGAAGTGGTAGTGTTTTCTCATTGGTAGGGTAAGATCCACTGATTTCTCCTAGAGCTGCCCTCTAAAGATAACACAAGTTAGAAGGAAATGACCCTTTTAAAATGCAAGTATCAACCAAGAAAGTCATTGATTCTGGCAGAAAAACAGAATTTTAGAAGTTTGGGACATGTTTTGAATAAATCATACTATATTGTACATATGAGTTGTTATCAAACTAGATTCTTCTTTTCACATTCCACCTTTTGTTCCCTTTTCACTTTCCCTTTCATTCTTTTTCATTTGGTTACCTTACGAGATTTTCTGTATTCTTTAGCAATACTAAGAGAAAAATAAAGTATAAGATTCAAATACGAATCTAGATGTACCTTTATATGCTCTAATCCCCTTTTGATACCAAGTCCCTGGATTCTTGAATTTATTTAAGTATACTCAGTACCAAGCAGACTTAAATAGGCTCTATTGTTAAATGATTGGCTAATATGCTTAGGACACTTTTATACTGAATGGTATACAAACATCTTAACATACAAAAATTGTTTTTGCCAGAGTTAAACTAAATAACCCATGTTATGTGTACAAAATCCCCTTTGTTGAAAAATAAGGGGCTTTCTAAACTAATAAAAAAAGGAAGTTTTCAAAAATTATAGTTTACTAAAACGGCTTTTTTTGGCAAACAAGGTTACTTCAGGTGAGGAAATTTTATACTGTGAATAAAATTCCAAATGAATCTTTTCTTAAAACTTTTAAAAAAATTATGTGCCAGTGTATACTAATGCTATAGATTCTTGTCTTAGAAGCTTTTAAAGCGTTCTGTTAATGCCCATTGAAACAATGGGGACCCAAAAGATATAGTCAAAAATTATGATAAAAAATTATAATCTGATTACCAAGTGAAACAGATGTTGAGAAATAAAAATTCTCACTTGTTCACTGGCAATTTCTTTCCAACAGATATTATGGAGAAGGCCTGAAGTAATTCAGACAGATATCTGTTTGTGGTGATTATAATATACTTCATGAGGGCAGAGTTAATTAAATCTAGCAATTGTTTAAAAATTCAAAGTCATTATTTGGACATATAAAATGAGAGATGAAAGTTTTCTTCATAATATGTTTTTCTTTTAGTAAAACCTCTTTCCAGTTCTTAAAGTCCAGTTTGCTACATACCCCCAATCTGATCTACCACTGCATATTAATATCAACTTAAATGTGGTATTTAAATGTGCAATGTCACGTTGTAATAATAATAATTATAAAAAGACTTTATTTAGGCTTCAACTTTCTCCTTTTTCTTGTTTTTTTTCAGAAAAGAAGGAGTGCGGAACTTCTTCTTTTTCTTGGATGGTGATTTTGAAGGTGAGCCTTCAGGTGACAGGACTTCTTCAATTTTTTCTGGAGACTTAATGGTAATCTCGATGTTTTCTATGGTCGTGCTTGTAGTTAATCTACTCACTCGCTTAGCAAGCTCATCTTCAACATCATGCATATCATCTTTGCCATTTACTACCATGACAGGCACTTCCATGGAGATGAAGCTCTTGGAAAACAGCTCATGGTTTTCTACAAAAGGGGAGGGTTTTTTGGGTTATTTTACATAGTTAACATTTTTGCTTTATTTTACAAAACTGAAATGTTTTAGCACTGTACTAAGGCATCACTTTAATTCCAATGAAGATAGATCATTATTTTAATAAACTATGGATCTATTAGCATGAAGCTAATTTTCTTAAACGATATAAAGGGGAAAGGAACAAAATTATTAAACAGTGAAAGCTAGATAATTCCAGTTTGACGACATGACAGTTTCGTTGTAAATCACATCAGTATATAAGAAAAAGACAACATATTTTTCCTTAGTTTTGGGGTCATTTGGCTATCAAAACTGAAAAGGATTTCATGCTGCTGATTGGAAGACGTATGACAAATCAATTTTAATTCCACAAATTCTTAGGTGCTATGGGTTGCCAAAATCTAGATTTTTTTTTTTTTTTTAATAAAGATGGGATTTCACTCTGTCACCCAGGCTGAAGTACAGTGGTGCAATCATAGCTCGTTGTAGCCTCGAACTCCCTGGCTCAAGTGATCCTCCCATCCTCCCACCTCAGCCTCCCAAGTAGCTGGGACTACAAGCATGAGGTACCCATGCTTGGCTAATTCTTTTATTTTTTTCAGAGACAAGGTCTTGCTACATTGCGCAGGTTTGTCTAGAACTCCTGGCCCTAAGTGATTCTCCTGCTTCCACTTCCCAAAGTGCTGGGATTACAGGCATGAGCCACTGTGCCTGGCCAAAACCCAGAATGTAAGGTAAATCAATATAAATGATGAACAAAAGTAGCACCACATTTAATAATATAAATTATTGGTAGATTTGAAAAATTCATGGCAAACTTACTTTGATCAGGTGTTCAATTTCCTTACATGAAAACAAATGACAGAGGGACAGACTCAAGACTGACTCAGTGAATGCTACGGGAAATTACATTGAATACCTTCCAATTTTTCAGGGACATTTTGCGGTGACTGAGTTTGAGACTGAATTTGTGAAACAGATGAAGCGTCATCTGAGAGTAATTCCTGCTCAGCATCTGTTGGATAAGAGTTTAGTTAAAAGCCATGCAAAACAAAACAAAAAGCAGCAAAAGATTTTAGGGAGGTTAGAGCATATATCAAATGCCTGCGTACACAGAGATGCTAAATTCTTCAGCAATGAGTTGAGCATGCTAACGGTTATCCCATATATCAATAACTGTGCATTGAGAGGAAGTAAGTTAACATGTTAAAATTTCCGGCTGCTAATAGTAATTTTACATACAGGGTTACAAAGGAAGCATAGCTCAACTGGCAGCCCAGGCAAATGATAGGTGTGCATTTAGCTTTTGCTGGTGTTAGAAAACCAAAACAGACTAAGCCAGATGAAAACAATGTAAAGCCTCACCAATGAGGCTACGTTAATGAGGCAGAATGCTTCATTGAATTTTTGAACAATATCCAATGGTGATTTCTGTCAGAGCAATAGTACTGTGCTAATTTAGAAGGTCATAATGAATGTGGAAAAAACTATAAAGTTATATGTATATATTTGTTACCTGGCATCTTTAGGCTTTCAAAAAATAAGAGAATAAGAGGGACATTTTACAAAATATACAAAAAAGAGAAAGCTCCCAACCTTATGTTAGAATAAACAAATTCAACGTTACCACTTAGAACATTTAGTGTAATTATATTAATGACTCAGGATGACTCCCTTTTGTGACAAAAACACTAACACACTGATAAAAACTGTTCCTTGGATTATCAAGATATCATTTGTTTTTCCTACATGATATCTAACATGACAACAGTTCTTTAACCATTGGCTTATTTAGCATTGGGTAAAAATGTCAACTGTATACACTGTGGATGCTCTAAAGCAGAAGCTTTTGCCCTCTTTTGAGGTTGCAGACTTCTTATCCCTATCATGAACCCCCTTTCCCCAAATGTATATAGTGTACAATTAAGCATGTATTTTTCAGGTGGCTCACAGACTGTCTGAAGCTTATCCAGAGACCCAAGATTGAGAACTCCTGTTATAAAGAATCCCAGAGAGAAAAGGAGATAGTGATCAATTTGCTAGGATGTTTTCATTAGCAATTCTAAAATATAATCCTAACAATCTACTTACTAAGGGTTCCAAAGTCAGAAAAATTCAACCTCACTAAGAATGTCCACATACTTAAGGAAAGCCACATCAAAATTCTAGCAGTTTTAAATTTTGATTTTTTTTTTTTTGAGACAGAGTCTCACTCTGTTGCCCTGGCTAGAGTGAGTCCCGTGGCATCAGCCTAGCTCACAGCAATCTCAAACTCCTGGGCTCAAGCGATCCTTCTGCCTCAGCCTCCCAAGTAGCTGGGACTACAGGCATGCGCCACCATGCCCGGCTAATTTTTTCTATATATTTTTAGCTGTCCAATTAATTTCTTTCTATTTTTGGTAGAGACGGGGTCT
>CAUYSK010047304.1:0-18587 GCA_963575035.1 Avahi laniger | reverse complement strand
GTAATCCTAGCACTCTGGGAGGCCGAGGCGGGTGGATTGTTTGAGCTCAGGAGTTCGAGACCAGCCTGAGCAAGAGCGAGACCCCGTCTCTACCAAAAATAGAAAGAAATTAATTGGACAGCTAAAAATATATAGGAAAAAAAAAATTAGCCGGGCATGGTGGCTCATGCCTGTAGTCCCAGCTACTCGGGAGGCTGAGGCAGTAGGATTGCTTGAGCCCAGGAGTCTGAGGTTGCTGTGAGCTAGGCTGACGCCACGACACTCACTCTAGCCCGGACAACAAAGTGAGACTCTGTCTTAAAAAAAAAAAAAAAAAAAAGGAGAATTGGTTGCCATTTACTGAGTGCCTACTAGGTACCTCATCCTCGTAAGAACTGTATAAAATGTAAATGAGAAAACTGGGGCTTAAAGAAATTAAGTATTTCTCCTAAATTCAGCCAGTTGTCCAGTAAGTGGTACAGGTTGGATTCATTCCCAGATTTAACAATGTAAAATGAAATAACGAATAAAAAATTTTGTGCCAGAAGTTCAACTGAGTCATGGGGCAAGCATCGGCAGCTGTGATCTTGGTTTATGAGATCACTTAAAGTTTAGATTCCCATATTGAGGTCTTGTCCTTCCAGCTTGCACATGTTCATTAATATCTTTAAGGAACATAACGTGGTTCAGGTACCCAAGAGCAATTTCATTTGCTTTTTCCTCCCCCAGTAGACCCACCTCTGCTAAGTAGATGTCTGGTATCAGCCATTTAACAAACAGGCCTAGTTCTAAGATCCCCTTATTTTGTATGCTATCCAGCTACTGTTCTCCCTATCCCTTCCATCAATACAGTTTCCTGATCAAAGGAAAATTATGACTACATTTAACTAAACCAGACTGTAAATGGCAATCTTAAGACGTAATTGTCGTTTTATGCACTTATTTTTAGCTCTCTGTCCCTATCACTTTTGTTCTGTATCATGCTTTATAGCTGTTAAGGATTTGAGGACAAGGCTGTTTGTTTTGTTTTGTTTTATTTTATTCTTAGCACAACTTTGCATATAATTAGGAATTAAATAAATTTTACGATGACATTGATTTTTTTAAAACCTAAAATTTATTGATTTATTTTATTTCATTTGAATACCTTGACATTTAATCAGACTACTGGGTCGTCCTCATTTGTAGCTGTACAAAATGATTTTCTTCATGGGGTAATTTTGTCCAAATAAGAAATTGGATAATCTTAATACTTAACTCTTAGGTTAAAGAGATGATTTGATATATGACATAAAGTTGTTCTTTATAGGATTCTTAGTACATTTGCATCACATGTACTATGATCTTACTCATCTTGTCAGATGAAAACGGTGCTGTTCTGCTATACATAACTGACTTGCTCTTCAGTTTTTTCGCCTTCATTTTCAGTGAGGAGAAGTGTATCTAGTAGAATGATTGATGAAGACTGAATGGTTGAACTTCGGAGTCTCATTGGACTCTGGTACATGGCAGGATTAATCCCATTTCGAATTCCATGTTTCGTGAAAAACTTTGAGTTCTCTGCCATTGGATTCCTGAAGTAAATCTTACTGGAGCATTTTCTTAGAGTTGTTACTGACTTTGTCACCTGGTAATTGCAGGTGATGTATCGGCCAAATGCATCCCGAAATGTCTTGTTGAAGAGGGTGTAGACCAAAGGATTCACCCCTGAGGAAACATAGCCTATCCACACAAATATCTCAAGGAGCATTTTGAGGGTAGTTTGGTCGCAGGAATCACACAAAACTAAAGTTATATTTGTAATAAAAAAGGGACACCACATAAGCAAAAAGAGGAAAAACACAATCCCTAGGACCTTTGAGGCTCTCTGTTCATTGGAAATGGTCTGCACTGACTTTTTTCCAACAGAGGACATTCTTCGCATAAGTGTTTCATCACTTGAGTTGGGCAGAGTTTTGTCCTTGTGAGAACCATCCAGCATTGCCACCTTTTCAGGTGATGAACAAGGTGTTTCATCCCTTTGGAAAACTGTGGACACAGTCAGCCATGTTAGGTGTTGAGGTGGCTTGTTTTTGACCAAGTAAGCTTTCTTCTGTAGAGCATGGATAGTGAGAAAGTAGGTGACAATCATGATCGCAAGTGGTATAAAAAAGGCAGCCAGTGAGCCAAAGAGCATGAAATTGCCGAATCGTTCCTTTGTCAGCATGCATGTGATGTTGTTTGGGTTATCCACATCAGTCTCTATCCCTTTAATAGGGATCGGAATGGCAATGCCTAAGGAAGAGGAAAACAAGATATATTGAGTTATTTTTAGGACCTGTAACTCTTAGATTAGGTCCTTTTAGATTTTATTCTGATAACTTTATGCTGGTTAGTGCATTGTAATTCTTAGGACCTACAATGCAGAATCTATCAAAGCATTCATCAGTGGAAGATTTGACAGAACCTAAGTAAGGACATCTGCTGTTTTTAAACAAATGGATTGGTTAGTGATTTCAGGTTTATGGTGAAAGCTTGCCTAAAGCTATAGTATGCCCATGACATAGTATGGGATGTCTTCATTTATTCTGCATTTCTCCTAATCTGTTTGTATTTTTTGATCTATCCCAGATTAAGGAAAAGGAATTCAGAAGAGAAGCTGCTTTTAGTATCCAATGTAACTGATCTAGAGACTTCAGAGTACATTCACTCAGTATCTCAATTCTGAATAGATATCTATTTTATCTTTTGAGATTACAGTTTCATTTAACAGTTTTATTTTTTGATATTTGTGAATGTCTTTTAATCCTTTCCTTCTAACTTCTTAGGAAAAACTAAGGAAATCTTTTTTTTTTTAATGGTACTTAAAAATTTGAGTGTATGAATTATGAAATTTATTTTCAAGATTTAGAGTTTTTCTAATAGATTATGAAAGAAGTGTACCTCCTGCGACTTTTCTGATGCTTTAAATACCATGAAGTAGGTATTTAAATATTATGTTGATCAGTGAAGTAGCTTATTAGAAAGAGGAATAACACAAGGGTTAGCCTGAGTCTTTTCCCTTTGAAACAGCAGACATTTTTAAAATGTCTGATTTAATCTTTAGAAACCTCTAGAATTCTTGTGTTGTTTTATGAATCCAAAAGCATTTCATCATCTACACAGCCTTTTAATGGTAGCTAAAGAGCCCTTGACAAGAATATTTTCTTCAAAACCTTTCTAATGGAGGCCATTCCTTTTTCTGCTTTTCCTCATGTACACCAACAGAAAGAGGATTCTGTATACTTGTTCTGCACCAGGGGTCGTCATACTACAGCTTGAGGGCCAAATCTGGCCCCCATTCAGTTTTTATATTAATAAAAGTTTTATTGGAACACAGCCACACACATCTGTTAACTTACTATCTATGGCTGCTTTTGTTCTCCTACAGCAGAGTTGAGTAGCTGTGACAGAAACCATATACAGCATGCAAGCCCAAAATGTTTACTATCTTGCCCTTTATAGAAAAAGTTTGCTGACCCCTGCTTTACTCTGTTACTTTCAGGTCATCATTTCACTGTTTCTTTCTCCCCCAAAGCACTTCCCTTGTGAAGTCTATTTAATCTACTTCTCTATCCTAGTCATCTCCCAGCCTCCAGGACATTTGTCCATCTTCCTCAATGGTTTCAGTATCTTGCTGTAGTCTACCTCTTCCCTATTTCATTGCCATCATATTCCATGATTTTATCCCATTGGTGACCCTTCTAACACCTTAATTTTATATTTCTTGAACTCTCCGACTCTATTATTTGCACCCCTGATGCCATCCTCAGAATGATCCTATATTGAAAATTATGAACTCTGATACTTCCCTTCCTTGTCCTGCCACTCTCCAGTACTGGAAAACTTCTCTTTATTGCTACCTTGGCCTCTAGTGTATCCGTCCTTCTTTATTTTCTCACTGCATTACCACCACCACCACCCTCATTCAAGGCTCACATAACCTTCCTGTCCAGCTTGTTGGTCAATAATTATCAAACTTTCACTGGTAATTTTTATACCCATGCCTTCTTGTATTTATTTTATACTTTCTGTTGGTATTACTTAGGAGAACTGTAAATGCAAAAGAAGATAGTGAACTCTCTTCAGCACTTTGTAGAATTTCAATCTGAATTTACACCATCATCTGCGTTTTCTTTTTTTCAAAGTAACTAAATTGGGACTGGTTCTACAAGATAAAGTGTGACAAAGTCAAAAGAACATTGACCTTGGCCTTGGTGCTAAAAAGCTGTAAGAGTCCTTAAGCCAACTATTTAATACCTTTAGGTTTCTTTTTTCTTATCTATAAAAGGCAGAAGTAGATTTCTAAGACGGCTTCCAAATCTATAAATCAGGAATCTTCCTTTTGTTCTTTTTTCTCCCGTTGACATTTATCACTTTGTATTAGTGTAATTTGTTTATATATCTGCCTTTCTTGAGTGCAGAAATTCTTTTTCTTAATCATCCATGTATTCTTAGTGCCTAGCACATTATAGACAATAAAAATTTGATCAATTTATAAATTCATATTATCCAGCCATAATTTAGATATCACTTCTACCAACAGGCTGTTTGCCTTATTGGCTTGATCATATTTTACAGTTTTCAAATGTTTTAATTCTTCTTAAGGATCCATTTCTCCTATTTTTCCCTGCCTTTGCCCTACCCCGCCCTTCACACTCTCCTTTTTCCTCTCCCTCATTGCAGTAACTTCCCAAAACAATATGGGTCATTTGACATGAGTGACTTTATTTTCCTCCTCTTTCAAATTTTGTCACCCAGTGTCTCCCATCCCCTTTCTCTAGCTTCTTTTGGCGGGGAGGGGGGGAGGGGGGGTCTGTTATGCTCTATCAGTCATCCTTTTCCTCTAAAACTGGCTTTTTCTCACTGCTTTCAAATCTCTCCATTCTGAATAGACTTTTCCTTGGCCTTACTTTCTTCCCACGCCAGAGTAGTAACACACCTTGTTTTTACCTCCAAACTAAACAACAGAACCTCCAAACTTTTTAAAAGAAGTGTGGCCCCAGTATCATTATTTCAGGAATATAAAGGTCAATTTCTGTGTCTTTCTTGATTTTTTTGCCCCAGTGTTCTTACTCTGATTAGACACAAGTAACATAACTTGCCTTTCATTTAACATTTCAGGTCTTTTAATTTTTTTCCTCTTTGAAATTTTTGTGCTAGGAAGAATTGAATCTGCTATTCAGATCATTGTAATTGTTGCAAATCTGTTTGTTTTTCTGGTGTTGACTTAGAGCTTTGAGTAATTTATGCTGTACTTCATGCTAAGATACTCTACTGTAGCAGCTATCTTTGATCATTAAAGATGGGCACAAGGGCATAAAACAGTTTAGGAGAAATGAGATTTCTTTTTATAAATAATTTCTGAATATCAGTTTAACATGTTTTCTTTGCATCTTTCTTAAAACTTTTAATTAAACATATTCAGAACACAGACACTTAACTGCCTTTAGTCTGTACACACACATATGTATTGAAATGTTGGCTTCCAAGATGAATTTATGTTCTTTAATACCTGCCTACAAAAAATTTGGGGGTTTTTTGTTTGTTTGGTTTTGGTTTTTTTTCATTTATTTGCTTTTTCTCTTTTCCTATTTATCTTCTTAGATGTAGATTTAAAGATACATTTTGGTTTTTGTTACTTTAATGTAATTGCAGGATTCTGCATGCTACCTAGACCTTAATGATCTATAGACAAATATGAAAACTATTTTGTATATAAAAGTCAAAGTAGGAAGATATCTCAGTAAACACTGTGAAGATGATTCTTTCTGGGGACATGAACTTTGCTGCTACTTCATACTTTCACTGAGAGTATAGTTTAGAAGGTATAAGATGTGATGACGTAAAGAACTTGTGTTGTTAGTACATCAGTAGGCTGCTTTGATCTCTCATGCTGAGTTTCATGGACTACCAGACCTGGTATTCTCCTAGCCAAATGGAACCAAAGGCTATATATACCACCCACATTCTGGTATTTCCCACATACCTGTTGAAATTAACCACACCACTGTTATCTTGATGAATGCTGTAGCCCGTGAGTTATATTGATTGGCCTGGATTGGCTTTTTGATGGCTATATAACGATCCACTGAAATGGCACAGAGATGCATGATGGATGCAGTTGAAAAGAGAACATCAAGAAATAACCAAGCAGGACATAGAACAAGTGGGAGGGGCCACATAGCTTCTGAAAGAAAGAAAAATTAGACAAAAACATTTTCTTCTCTAAAATGGCAAGCTTTAGTCTACAGTTTCTTTTTTAAGTGATACATTTTTTTCTTGTTCATTATTCGTCTGAAATTTTATGACTTAACCTCTATAAGATAATGTTTAACTTCAGATAATGGAGACAATAATATTAAATACAATATTTCTGTAGATGGTACCTTTTAAATATATTTTCTATTTTGTATAATAATTATAACCCTTTTTCTAAGTTAGCAGCAGTGTAGCATCATTTTGACCTTTGCTCTTTTGTTGTTTCCTTTGTAATCTTTTAAAAATCTGTACAATGTTTTCACTGGAACTTAACCTTGCTATTCAAATAAAATTTATTTTTAAGTTGCTATTGTATAAAAAGAAAACATTTTACCTTAAGAGGAACCAATATGTAAAAAAGCATGTTAGGAGTCTCTGTGAGGCCTAGGTTTTTGGCTCATTTCTAGCAACAACTGTCAGCACGATCCTTGTTTATAGCAAACTCTCATTTGGTGAAATAAGCGCGATATTTTTTTTCCTTTTGACAGAAATAGTTCTTGAATAAAGATTGCAAAAGGAATGGCTTCAGAGTATCCTGGAGAAAAAAGGATTGTTATCCTTCCATATTCCATCATTCACTCCAAACACTGGAGATGTATATAAGATAGACTTTTGGTTTAAAAAGAAAATTTCAGCATTAGACATAGTACTTTATTTATTTAACAGACTCTTATAAAATACTTACTGTGTACCTCCTATAGTCTTAAACACTTCAGAAATATTAGCTTTTTTAAAAATTTCAGGTTTGGATGTGGTATTGAATATTCTATCCTACAGAGTTTTCCATAAATTTACTTACACAGGTATTCATACATATCTGGATTTAATACATTATGCATTATATTTATACACAATACATGCATAGTCACAATTTCAAACAACGAAATTTATTTTAGGGTTCCCCCAAGAATATTTTAGTTAGAATCCACTTTACAAAAAAAAAATACATATAGATTTTAGAACTTGTTATGAAAACAGATTACTCCTGTAGAAAACAAATGTCATACATGTGAGATTATCTGAGTCCCTTTTATGATTTGATTGTTGTATGTCCACTGATAAAATATAAACTACATTTCTTCTCCTGGTTATTACAAGTATATCTGACTTTGACAGGTATAAAGTTATTGGCATTATTGAAGAGAGACCAAGATAACCATGTCAGGATTGCAGGGAACCAAGAGACACTTTAATTGTGAACTATTTAAATTCAAGGAGCCTGGGGATGGGAAGAGGTTAAAATCCCAAACCAAAAAAAGGTCATAATTTAGGGAGTTTTTAAATAGACTTGATTATGTTATTTTCAAGAATTGAGTAGGATTTCAGTGAAAAATATTTGGACACATCACAAAAAAGATGTGAAGACTGACAAATTCACTTTTTAGTGTCTTTTATTTCCAGAGTTGGTATGTGGTGTTAGGAATATTAAAATATTTCTTCTTAGGGACAAAATAAAATCAACATGAGTTTTTATTCAAAAAGAATAAATGCTTGTTTCGTACTTGGTTCCGTGTTCAGCAGCTTCTTTTTTGTTTTTTTGAGACAGAGTCTCACTGTGTTGCCCGGGCTAGAGTGCCATGGTGTCAGCCTAGCTCACAGCAACCTCAAACTCCTGGGCTCAAGCGATCCTCCTGCCTCAGCCTCCTGAGTAGCTGGGACTACAGACATGTGCCTCCATGCCCGACTAATTTTTTCGATATATTTTTAGCTGTCCAATTAATTTCTTTCTATTTTTGGTAGAGACAGGGTCTCGCTCATGCTCAGGCTGGTTTCGAACTGCTGAAACAATCCACCCGCCTCGGCCTCCCAGAGAGCTGGGATTACAGGCGTGAGCCACTGCGCCCGGCCTTCAGCAGCTTCTTAAAAAGGGATGAAAGCATCAGGTGGAAGGAGTCATTCATACTTTTAAGTAAATTACGATAAGTAAACTTTGCCTACTTGTTGAATTGGGGGTGAAGGTGTGGAAGTGGTAGATTACAGATTTATTGAGCTGGAAGGGACCTTAGAGATACTGCTGATTTTGCATATGAGTAAATTCAGTTACAGTTAAGTCTTTGAATATAGGGGTGGGGAAGGGAGGCATTTAATATTTATCAAAATTTAAATATGAATTAAAAATGTTCTTTAGAACTTGCTGCTTAGTGTGCTTTTCAGATCAGAGAGTGAGGAATGACATCACCCGGGAACTTACTAGAACTGCAGGCTCTTGGGTCTCATCTCAAACCTACTACATCACTCTGTAGTTAAGCAAGATCCCCAGGTGATTTGTATACTAATTAGCATTTGAGAAAAGCAGTGCTTTGGAAGACTTTCTCAGAAAAATTGTGTCTGAGTCTTATAGATGCATCTAGGTTTGCTGTTGTAGGATAGATACTCAGAATACCTCATGGAAGGGAACTTATGGGAGGCTTCTCAGAATAAACAAAGAGATAAAGTGTGGCAGAGGAGCCTATGTTTGGAGAAAATCTTATCAAGTGGATTTTCTTCCACTTAGCCATAACATGCAGATTTTCTGTCGATTAGTAGAAAAGGACTTTGGACAAAGGCAGCTTAAAAGTAAACTAACAATCTAAGTGGAGTAAAAAGAATCACATATGATTGAGAGAGTTTTACAGTGGAAACTACTGAGGCTACAGTCTAAACTGACTGACGTTCTGGATTTAGGACTGTGAATAGAGAGGTAGAAAATAAGTTTAGAACTGTAAACAGAGATATTGATCATAGTTAAGGATTAAAAGGGCAGATGATTATTGTGCTGTGTCTTAGTTTACCTTCTTTAAATCCAGGTTCTCTGTATCATCTTTTAAAATGAGTTTGCTGTTAGTTTAAACCTTCCTATTCAGCTATTCTAATTATGAATTAGACTTATGAAAATTAGACTCTGGAAAATTGTAGTTATAAATCTAGCAGCCATGAGCAGGAAGCCACAAGAAAACTCTTATATAAAAAATATGTCTCTTTGAAATTTGACCATCTGACCCAACATACTTTTAATTGTGTTAGCTAAGAGGAAAAGCTTTTTAGTACTGATTTAATTAAGCCTTGTTAGCCTCACTTTCCAACAAAATGAATTTATTTATAAACTCCAATTTTGGAGCAGAAAGTGGGAATTAAATTTAATACAGATCACTAGAATTTTCTTATTTCAGTCAGTGCTTGTTATTGTTAACAGATATACTGAGATGTGATATAGAATTTTCTTTAAGAAAGAATGAGACTGAGGTTTACAGTTAAGAGGGATGGATCTGTATGATTCCAAGTTTCATGAAATATTAGTGAATAATGTCTGTTACTTTCATGTTAGTTTTGTAACTCTAACTGTATTAACGTAACTGTATTAACTTTTATACAAAGAAGAAAAGGCTCGTGTAATTGCCTAATAGATTCAGGCAGCCTAAGAGTTTATAGAAATCAAAAACAGTTCTGGACATTCTTGGTTCATAATAAAGGGACTTTTCCTAATCCAACGATTTCATTTTGAAATTATTTTTCAGTTAGTATTAATTTGGTAGGCTTATAGTTTGAAAAATTTTTTCTGTTTAGAGTAACTGAATAAAAGTTAAGTTTGTATGATGAGTTAGTTTTAATTATTTCAAAACTTTTATTAAGAGTTTTAGTGTAAGAATTTATAATGACATTTTTTTGTTATAATGTATTATGTCCAATTTATTTCCACAAGGACTTGAAACATTATTTAAAATTTGAAATAACCAAGGGAAACAGTTACAGATTCAAATAAAAAGAAAGAATAAAAGTGTACAGAAGAGTCAGTCTAAGGGAAATAAGTTACCAGATACTTGAACTAAATTAATTACTGCTATTCTGGGGCTCTAAGTTTGACTCATTCATAAAAACTAAGAAAGGAGAAAATACTTAAATTACATAGTATTTGTTGTCCCACAAAAAGCGTACAAAATTTCTCTGAAAAACACATCCCATTTTCTACCTCCTTCCCCAACCCACTTCTGAATTAAACTCATAGCAATTAATTTCAATAAGGTTTGAATAATGACATTTCCATAGGTGCCTGAAATAATTATGGACTGAACATGTAGGAACAAATATTAAAGGAACACAACAAATATTAGATGAATCTTGGATTTTAGGCAGTTAATTAGTTAATTTTCTAAATAATGTTAGTAGCACAAATATTTTGTTGTTTAAAATGAAGACTGTATGCTTTAAATACCACCATACAAAAAGTGTAATAGAGCTGTTATTCAGTTATATAAGTTTTTGTCTCCTGGACAAGGTTCAACAACTTAATAGGCCTGGGCCTACGTCTAATAGCTTCCTCAGAAAAGTCTGGCAGTCATCTCAAGGATTTGTACAGTATTGGTTAAGACTGAACTATTGTGGGCCAGGTGCAGTGGCTCACATCTATAATCCTAGCACTCTGGGAGGCTAAGGCGGGAGGATCGCTTGAGCTCAGGAGTTTGAGAATAGCCTGAGCAATAGCAAGACCCTGTCTCTACTAAAAATAGAAAAAAAATTAGCCAGGCAACTAAAAATAGAAAAAAGTAGCTGGGCGTCATGGTGCAAGCCTATAGTCCCAGCTACTAGGGAGGCCAAGGCAGGAGGATTGCATGAGCCCAGGAGTTTGAGGTTGCTGTGAGCTAGGCTGATGCCATGGCACTCTAGCCTGGGCAACAGAGGCAGACTCTGTCTCCAAAAAAAAAAAAAAAAAAAAAAAAGACTCAAGTATTCTGTACCACTTAAAATGAAATATAACTTTAACTGGAAAAAAAAAAAAAGTGAGTTCTGCCTTCTCCCTAGAAAAAAAATTCTATGACTCTCTTAAGAGTTAGGTGGAGTTATATAAGTTATAAATGTTGGCTCTGTATGCTAAATATGGTAGAATTTGTCATTTGCATTTTAGAAAGCAGAGTAATAGAGTTTAAGAGTGTTAATTCTACAGTCAGTCCTGGATTAAAATCATGTCTCTGCCACTTATTTTGTAACCTTGGACAAATTACTTATCCCTCTGCTCCTATGTCTTTTGTAAAATGGGGATAATAATACCTGTTTTATAGAGTGCTTTATAGGGATGACAATTAAATACATGTGAAGTGTTTAGAACAGTGTCTGGCATAGAGAAGAAAACATTCAATAAATGTTAGTGCATATTGCTATTGCTGTTTGACAAAGAAGTTGGCCAACTAACCCAACCATGGAAACACTCCTACGTAGAAATGATAAGCCAAAACATCAATGTAAAATAAGTATGCTTGTCGTTCTGCCTGCTGTAGCAACAGTGTGTGTACATCTGACTGAATTTAAAGCTGTACTTTTACGGGAGACGGGGGATGAGAACATGTTTAACTCTGTTTGATTTTGAATTAAATTTTTTAGAAAGTATATCTTTTACTAAAGTTGAATTTTAACTGCTATTTATTTTATATATGGCACATAAAAATAAGTCATATGTATTGCAAATTGGGCCATGCCTAGGTTTTTGGTGTTTTGTTTTGTTTTGTTTTGTTTGCTTTCTTTTTAATTAGTATAAAAACCTGAGATTTTTAACCAGAAACTCCATCTCTTTTTTTTATTATTATTATTTCAGGATATTATGACGGTACAAACATTTCAGTTACATTTTATGTCTTTGCCTCACCCAAGTGAGGATTAGAGGCATGTCCTTCCCCTCTACAATGCTCACCATGTCCATTAGTTGTGCAGAAACTCCATCTCTTGATGAGATAGACTCATTTTATCTGAAACCTGCTTACCCTTCAGGCAAGTTTTTAATTCGGAAAGCCAAAGTATGCCATTTGTTCAGAAAATAATTAGCATCAATCTGTAAGTCAGGGCATAAAATATTTCCCTTTTGAAGATTTAAAAGTCTATATTTAAAGCCATTCCAAGATGGCTGTTCCTGTAAGAGTTCACACCGGTACATAGTTCATGAACTTATTGGAGCAGGAAAAATAGTAAATAACTCTAAATGTCCAAAACAAACATAGTTCTAAAATACATGTTTTTAATCTCAGGAATTCTAATGCTTCTATCTTTAGCTTTTAGAAAAGAGAGACATAGTTCAGTGTTTAAATTATTGTTATAAAGTTTCTGTTTTCTTATTGTTTTCCCATTATATTTGTGCATATGAGTTATCCTGGGGTTGGATGTCTAATATGATAGTGTTTTAAGTAATTTAATACTTGTGAAAATTTTTCCTTGATTTTTTAAATTTCTGCTTTTCAAAAAGAAGTGCCTTTAATTGCTTTGCTCCCTCATTTCACAATTGGATAGAGCAGCATTTTACTGCATAAATGAATAACTGACTTTTTTCTTTTACTGTTATATATCTGTTTTATTTCTGATTAAACTCATTTCAACTAAGTCACATCTTTAATCTATACTGATATCTATACTATATTAATATCTGCCAATTATTAGTGCCTATAACATGCTGGGCCTTACTTGACAAGGTGATTGAACTCTGAGATATTTGAGATATTAAGTGACTTGCCTAAGCCAGCACAGGAGAACCAGGAATCAAACCCTGGGATGTCTTGCTTCAAATGCCCGTCTTTCAGCCATTTTACACACACTGTTTCAACTATACCACAGATGCTGTTTGAGCTTGTAAATCATGAGGCATGAATTAAAACTTATAATATAAAGCTAATAATACCCAGTGGAATTTTTTGGCTTTTTTTTTTTTTGGTAATACAATCAAGATTCATCCATTTACGTTTTAAATCATTTATAAACAGAGAGAAGGAAAAGTTCAGAGACACTCTTAAATGGTGAACATGTTGTCTTT
Source organism: Avahi laniger (assembly GCA_963575035.1). Classification (NCBI taxonomy): domain Eukaryota; kingdom Metazoa; phylum Chordata; class Mammalia; order Primates; family Indriidae; genus Avahi; species Avahi laniger. The sequence goes on along the minus strand of CAUYSK010047304.1, from coordinate 5,563 downwards.
TTATATCAGCATACTTTGTTCTGTTTTCTTCCTACTCAAGTATTTCTAACATAGACACATTCAAGCCTTATGTTATAAGCTACTGATTTGTGATCATGGATTTTAGAAATTATAGGCAAGACAGTAAAAAACTAGAACTCTGAAGATCAAGTCCAGTGCTCCCAGATAGGAAGAAGTGGTAGAAAAGTTCAAATCATTTGAAAGACAGTGTTGTGCCCAAGTTGTCACAATCTTGATAAAATAGAAATTTAAACAATATATAATTAAATATTATAAAAATCAATGGTTGAATAAAATATCCCTCAGTATAAGGATACAGGGGCCACTTTTATTTTCCTGCTCTCCTTTTTTAAACTTAATTTTATTAGAATACTAGCCAGTGTAAAATTTTTGTTACTTTCATTAAACTTCCCCGAAATGGCTAAAATTGCTCATGGTGATATGATAGTTAATCTTTTATGATACAGAATCAGGGACACTTGTTTGTACAGACTTCACAAGTCCTGAAGATTATCTGTGTAATAAGAGAAAAATATACAAAGTCTACTTCTGCCTTTTAAAATTATCAGAAGTTCTTCTAAATGCATTAGTTTAGAAAGTATTTATCAACATATAAAAGGTTATAAAAATATCTTAGTATTTGTAGCCAGGTCCCCATTTGTAATATGTGCAATTCCTAATTTGTGAATTCATCCTTTGAAGCTTTTTAGAGGACAGCATGCATTTTTTTCTTACACTTTCTCATAGAAACAGAATTATGTTTTAAATAATTAATGCAATAATGTTTTAAATAGTGGTTACCAGGTTAGTTTATTTTTTAAAAGTCTTCTAACTCCACTGTACAACTTAATTACTGATAGTAAAAGTGTTTGGGGCTATGAAAGATTTTATTTGTAATTAAAAATTAACAAATATGAGCCAGGCATATGTCACACACTTGTGGTCCCAGCTGCTAAGGAGGCTGAGGCAGGAGGATCACTTGAGCCCAGGAGTTTGAGGCCAGCCTGAGCAACACAGTAAGACCTCGTCTGTATTAAAATAAATAACATCTAACAAACATTTGAAAGAATGAAATACTCTTAAAATATCTGTCATAATTATTTAATACACAAATATGAAGACATTTTATATATTTTGTGTTAACATATTTTGGGTTTTCTGCTAACTTTTATTGCTAAGAATATTTTGGGTACCAAAATTTTAAATATAAACTTAAAATTTTCAGCTGCTGGATGCGTACTATTTTCCTATAGAATACTTGGAATTATCTTTGTTACCTGTTTTTGTATTTTGTTAGCTCACTTTAATACTATGGAACTTTGCCTTTTAATATTTCTTTACTATTTAGCCAATAATTTAAGTACCTACCACTGTACTTTGCATATATTTAGATGTTTGATATTTATGAACTCAAGGATTTTAAAGTTAAAATTCACTTCTGCATAATTCCTTCAATTTTATTTATTTCAATGTATCAATTAAATTTTATAGTAGTACGAGATAAGCATTTTGACATTTTCTGTATGCCTACCTAAACACAGTTGAAGAGTATGGTTTTATATTTTAAGCTACTATTGTGTGCATGCAAATGAGTGCTTGTATCATATGCCGTACAGTCTTTATCCAAAATATATATATATATTTTGTTCATGATCCTTTTTTTTTACTTTTTCAGAATTAAGGTTGTTTAAGTTCTTTGTTAGTGTAAGATTTCTTAATTATTTTTCAAGGTTACATGTAGCATTAGATTATTCAAAAGATTACAAACATATAAAAAGGAGGAGGATAGATAACAAGATAATATTATGATTAGAAAGTCTGATTAAAGCAATAGAACCTTAGTCATTGCTGCTTGTCCTGCCATAGAATTTTCTTGATTTATTTAAAAGACTGAGTAAATATTGATTTAGACTGGGAAGTTTAAACCTGTTACCATCTGATTGTATTTAAGAGATCTCACAAGTACTTAATTTTAGGTATTTTTCTATTATTACTTATAAAAATGTAACATTTTAAATCTAGGTATAATAGATGGACTAGTAGTTTTTCTTCACCTTCTAATATGCATTCTAGTTTAATTTCATTTCTATAGCTTAAAATATTTTTATTCTCACCATATAAGTAAGTTTAATTCTAAGAAACCATGCATGCTACAAATTATCATTTTTCTTAAACAGTTTATGAATGGAGTATCAATTTACACCAAACATTGAATAAGTTAAATATCTAATGCTGATTCCAGGGGTCTAGGAGCCCTTATGATTGATCAGCGGGATTATTTGCATTTACCCAAATTTTATAACTCCATATGATATGCATAAATCAGAAACTACTTAATATCTTTTAATATCACTATCCTTTCTATTATAACAAACTGAGATTTCAATATCAAGCCACATTTTTTATTACAATAAAAACTCAAATTTGGATTCACTTATTTTATTAACCTAGAGATTCTATCAAGAACACAGATGGTCAGATAATTTTAAAAAATCAAACAGATGGATTCTCTCTTGGGACACTCTAAGCCAGACCATTTCCTTCAACAACTAAACAATTTTTCTTAACATGACACATATAGGAATTGTGTTCAAGTTTAAAGTACACAAACTATTAAGAGATATAACAGAAATTTTTAGAACAGTCCCCAAAGTGTTGATAGGGAAAAGTTAAGGTGTAAGTCTATTTGTTATAGTTTTTAGGTAATGTATGCAGAATCTATAAATATTGCTAACTTGAATGGCTTTTTAAGTGATTATATTAGATGGCTTAGGAGGGAGTAAAATCGTTTCCAAGAAATTATTTTTTGCTCTTTAAAACTGATGCTGAACCATAGAAAATGATGAGAAATGAAGGACTGTTTACTTGCTATATCTTTAAATAGTCCATTTTTTGTTTCAGGGAAAATATAGATTAAATGTGTCCAGTTCTCTAACAGTATATCATAGTTCTGTGATTTGATGGCAGGAACAGAGTGAAATACTTACCAAACATTATTGTCAAGAGGGCAATCGGCATCACAAACAATCCAACCAGCAAATCAGCCACTGCCAGGGACATTAGAAAGTAATTGGTAGCATACTGCAGCTTTTTCTCCAGTGAAACAGCCAGAATAACAAGGATGTTTCCACCTATCGTGGGTATTATCACCATGAGTATCAGAAGGGCTGCCCAGTGCAGTTTATTTCCCTCTTCCTCAACAATCTGTTTCATTTCCTCTGGTATTGATTCTGTCTGTAATCCAGAACCGTTAGAAGAAATTAAGTGATCAAATGTCCTCTGCAAAATGTGCTCAGGAACTGTGCTTTGTTCAGACATTCTATAAGAGAGAGCCATTCGCTGTTTTTCTGTAGTTCGATCCAGTTCCGGACAGTGGTCATCAGCATGGTCAGTAGCTAAGCCGGTCATCTTCTTTTACAAGGCTTTGTACCTATGCCAAACACTCAAAGCCAAAGTTGACTCCTTCCTTTAAAAAAAAAAAAAAAAAAAAAATCCCAGTTCTCTAAAATGAGAGTAGACACACATCTGTCCATGTTTGTAGGTAAGACCTCCAGGTATTTAGTATTTTCTAGAGGCTTAGATTTCAGAAGACTCAGTGAAAGAAACTGATAGCTGTGGAAAAAAATAAGCTATTTATTAGTTTCTGTCTCTCTTTTTTTTTATTTAGCTGTAGTTATAAAGTCATGTTTGAACTTGAATGCCAGAGAGTTCTCCCAGATACAAAATATGTAGATTGCATTATTTTATTTATTTCTAAAAATCAAGAAAAACACTTGAATTTAGTAGCCCCTCCCTTCTCAATAGATCTGTCGTACGTTTGTGACAATGCAGCCAAATCCCCAAAAATATTGTGTTCCAGATGTTTCTCAATTAATGAATCAGAAGAAACATTAACTTTTCAGTGGTTATAATAAAAGATAGGTATTTCCCTACCCTTGAATGTCTTTTTACCTTTACCTACAGAAAAATAGAAAAGTCAAAGCATTAAATAGTTCAGCATAGACCTTTCAGTTACATGCTAGCCACCCACCTAGAAGCACTACAAGCCTAACTAAGCTCCAAATAACTTACCAGCTAGAAATTCTTATATGTACTTCGTTTTGTCTGATCAGGTTTGTCTTAGTACTGATATAAATTCCATTTTTATAAAGCATTTTGGAATTTCTTTAGTTTGAGAGAAGAAAAAGTAGCTATTACTAGAATCCAAATGGTTGTTTTTAGTAATTTCATCTCCCATAGCATGTTTGTGCAACAAATACTTTCTAAAGTTAATCACTAAATTTACCAGATTTGAACCATTTCTTTTTTTAACTAGTAATTTTTTTTCCTTAACCTTCCCAGTTCCCTTGGTAAGGAAGGGAAGCTAAGAGGAAGATTAAACCATTTGTTCATAAAATTACAAATCTGATATTAAAAATCTCCCCTTTAGCATTAGTAAATTTTTCATTTTGGTTTTTAAAACATTGAATAGAAATGAAACATTATGGTAGCGGAGTTCTTGAAGATTAAAAAAAATACCTTTAGATTAATTCTGTATGTATGTGTTAAATACTTACCTTTCATTTGCTTGCTACTTTCCTGAGCGTGTCTTCTTATCTGTTCAGTAGACCTGCTTGCTGCTGTGACTCAGATCCTCCTCCCATTGACTTATTCTGAGCCTCTAGCACTGCGCTTGAAAGCAGTGAAACAAATGTGTTGTATAGTTGTAAGCATGCCAAGGAGGTTATTTCCTCTTTAATACATTCATTTTTAGAGAGTAGCAGCATACATTGTAATTCATAAACTACCGTTAAGTGTGTTGAACCAGTTCATGACCCTTATTCAAGTTATATTCTTAAGAGTTCTCTTTGATATGGGGGGGGAACTGTAATAAACTCTGTCGTTCTAGCGTAAGATTAGTTTTGTTTGGGATTAAGCCTGGACTATTTTTCCCATTTGAAAGAGAATAAGATATAATCTAGAGATTCTAGAGCTTCATTCTATTAATATAAAGATTCTGCCCTGTTAGTCATACAGTGGTTTCCACAGTTCTGATTTCTAGTAGCGAAACAAGATTCTCATCCAGCTTTTATTCCTTTGCTGTGGAACACCATTAATTTTCTCTGGTTGCAGCCTTATATAGAAGAGCATGGAAAAGTCTGAATTCTTCATGTATACATAGGTTTTTAGCAGAAACTTTTTCACTGCTTATTTGTAAACAGATGGCCTCTGAGTTTAGGGGTTGGTTCACTGACAGCTATTTTTTCACAGATTTTACATTGGGGAAAGAATATTATATGCAGTGAAAATATATTTTTGCCTTATCTCAGAAAATTGGTATATAAATCTTAATGGTTATGCTATTTATGTATTTTCTAAATTGTAAGACTAGCGTAGTATTAGAACTTAAACATTCTCAAGGTTACCTTTTTTTGTTTGTTTTTTTTTTTTTTGAGACAGAGTCTCACTCTCTTGCCTGGGGCGAGTGCCCTGGCGTCAGCCTAGCTCACAGCAACCTCAAACTCCTGGGCTCAAGCAATCCTACTGTCTCAGCCTCCCAAGTAGCTGGGACTACAGGCATGAG
>CAUYSK010047301.1:0-55779 GCA_963575035.1 Avahi laniger | reverse complement strand
AATACACAACCTTCCTAGGCTCAATCAGGAAGAAATAGAATTCCTGAACAGGCCAATATCAATCACAGAAATTGAAGCAGCAATTAAAAATCTTCCAACAAAAAAAAAGTCCCAAACCAGGTGGGTTCACACATGAATTTTACCAAACTTACAAAGAATTCATATCTATATTGCAGAAATTATTCCACAACATTGAGAAGGATGGTATCCTCCCCAACTCATTCGACAAAGCCAATATCACCTTGATACCAAAGCCAGCAAAGAACACAACAAAAAAACTATAGACCAATATCCCTCATGAATATAGATGCAAAAATTCTCAACAAAATCTTAGCAAACCAAATCTAACAGCACATCAAAAAAATAATTCATCATGACCAGCTGGACTTTATCTGAGAGATGCAAGGTTGGTTCAATGTACGCAAATCTATAAATGCAATTCACCACATAAATAAAAGAATGAAGATTATACGGTTCTCTCAATAGATGCAAAAAAAGCATTTGACAAAATCTAGCACACTTTAACGATAAAAACTCTTAACAAAATAGGCATAGAAGGGATATACCTTAAAATTATTAAAGCCTTATATGATAAACCCACAGCCAATATCATACCGAATGGGTAAAGATTGAAAGCATTCCCACTTAGAACTGAAACCAGACAAGATTGCCCACTGTCTCCACTTCTGTTTAACATAGTGCTGGAAGTCCAGCAATCAGAGCAATCAGACAAGAGAGGGGAATTAAGGGTATCCAAATGGGGGCAGAAGAGATCAAACTCTCATTCTTTCCTGACGATATGATATTATCTCTAGAAAATCCCAAAGATACAACCAAGAGACTCACGGTATTAAATTAATTCAGTAAACTCTCAGGATACAAAATTAATGCACACAAATCAGTGGCATTTATATACACCAATAACAATGAAGCCAAAAATCAAATCAAAGACACAACACCTTTCACAATAGCATCTAAGAAAATTAAATATTTAGGAATATAGTTAATGAAGGAGGTGAGAGACATATACAGGGAGAACTATGAAACATCAGAAAAGAAATTATAGAAGATGTAAACAGATGGAAAACCCTACCATGCTCACAGATTGGCAGAATCAATATTGTTAAAATGTCCATACAACCTAAAGTGATCCACAGAATTAATGCAATCCCTACGAAAATATCATCATCATTCTTTATAGATCTAGAAAAAATAATTCTACACTTTGTATAGAACAAGAGAAGACCTTGTATAGCCAAAGCAATCTTAAGTAAAAAGAACAAATTTGGAAGCATCAGAGCATCAGTCTACCAGACTTCAAATGTTAGTACAAGGCTATAGTAACCAAAACAGCATGGTACTGGCACAAGAACAGAGATATAGACCTTTAGAACAAGACTGAAAACCCAGATATATAATCATCCCTATATTGCCATCTAATCTTTGACAAAGCATACAAAAATATACATTGTGGAAAAGAATCCTCATTCAATAAATAGTGCTGGGAAAACTGGATAACCACATGCAGAACATTGAAACCGGATCCCCACTTCTCATCTCTCACAAAAATCAACTCATGATAGATAACAGACTTAAATCCAAGGCATGAAACCATAAGAATTTTTGAAGAAAATGTTGGGAAAACTCTTAAAGACATTGGCCTAAGCAAAGAATTTATAAAGAAGGGTTCCAAAACAGTCACAGCAGCAACAAAAATAAATAAATGGGACCTGATCAAATTTAAAAGCTCTGCATAGCCAAGGAAACTATCATTAGAGTGAATAGACAACCTACAGAATGGGAGATAATATTTGCATGCTACACATCCGACAAAGGGCTGATAAGAATATATACAGAACTTAAGAAAATTAAGAAAAAATCCAACAATCGCATTTAAAGTGGGCAAAGGACATGAACAGAAACTTTTCAAAAGAAGAACAAACATGAAAAAATGGTCAGCATCTCTAATCACCAGGGAAATACAAATCAAAACCACAATGAGCTATCAATTAACTCCAGTGAGTATGGCTTTTATCAAAAAGTCCCCAAACAACAAATGTAGACGTGGATGAGGAGAGATAGGAACACTTATAACACTTCTGGTGAGACTGCAAACTATTGCAAACTCTATGGAAAATAGTATGGAGGTACCTCAAAGAACTAAAAGAAGAACTACCATTTGGTCCAACAATCCCACTACTGCATATTTACCCAAAGGAAAAAAAGACATTCTATATAAAAGTTTCTGCACTTGAATGTGTATGGCGGCACAATTCACAATCGCAAAGATGTGGAAACAACCCAAGTGCCCATTGATACCTGAATGGATTAATAAAATGTGATATTATGTATACCATGGAATACTACTCAGCCATGAAGAAAGATGAAGTCAAATTATGCTTGTTGGCAGACAACATGATCTTATATCTAAGGGAAACCTAAAGACTCCACTCAAAAACTATTAGTACTGATAAACAATTTCAGTAAAGTTGCAGGACACAAAATCAACATATAAAAATCAGTAGCATCTCTGTATGCCAATAGTAAACAATCTGAAAAAGAAACCAAGAAAGTAATCCCATTTACAATAGCTACAAATAAAATAAAATACTTAGAAATATACTTAACCAAAGAAGGAAAAGATCTGTATAATGAAAACTAGAAAACATTGATGAAAGAAATGGAAGAGGACACAAAATAATCAAAAGATACTCCATGCTCATGAATTAGAAGAATCAATATTGTTAAAATGTCAATACTACCTAAAGCAATCTACAGACTCAATGCAATTCCATCAAAATACCAATCACATCCCTTCACAGAGGTAGGAAAAATAATCCTAAAATTTATATGGACCGCAAAAGATCCAGGATGGCCAAAGCCAAGCAAAAGGAACAAAATTGGAGGAATCACATTACCTGACTTCAAATTATACTACAGAGCTGTAGTAACCAAAGCATCATGGTACCAGCATAAAAACAGACACCCAGAAATCCACACATTGATAGTGAACTTATCTTTGACAAAAGTGCTAAGAACATACAGTGAATAAAGGGCAGTCTCTTCGATAAATGGCGCTGGGAAAACTGGATATCCATACATAGAAGAATGAAACTAGACCCTTATCTCTTGCTATATATACAGATCAAATCGATTAGATTAAAGATATAAATCTAAGACCTGAAGCTATGAAACTACTGAAAGAAAACTTTGGAGAAATGCTTCAGGCATTGGTCTGGGCACTGGCTAGGGTATTGACTAATACCCTCAAAACACAGGCAACTAAAGCAAAACTGGACAAAGGGGATCACATCATGCTAAAAAGCTTCTGTACAGCAAAGGAAACAATAAGTGAAGAGACAACCCACAGAATGGGAGAAAATATTTGCAAACTACCTGACAAGAATATATAAGGAGCTTCAACAACTTGATAGGAAAATAAATCAAATAGTCTGATCAAAAAGCGGGCAAAAGATCTCAATAGACATTTCTCCAAGGAAGACATTCAAAAGGCCAACAGGTATATGAAATAATGCTCAAAATCATTAGTCATCATAGAAATGCAAATCAGAACTGCAATGAGATACCATCTCACCCCAGTTAAAATGGCTTTTATCGAAAAGATAGGCAATAATGAATGCTGCCGAGGAAGTGGAGAAAGGAGAATCTTTGCACAATGTTGATGGGAATGTAAATTAGTGCAACCGCTATGGAGAACAATGTGGAGATTCCTCAAAAAACTAAATAGAACTACCACATGACCCAGCAATCATTGCTGGGTCTGTATCCAAAGGAGTGGAATTCAGTGTATGGAAAACATATCTGCACTCCCATGTTTATTGCAGCACTATTCACAATAGCCATGGTATGGAATCAACCTAAGTGTCCCCCAAAAGATGAATGGATAAAGAAATTGTAGTACATATACACAATGGATTATTAATATATAGCCGCAAAAAGGAATGAAACCCTGCCATTTGCAACAACATGGAGGGAAGTGGAGAACATTATGTTAAGTGAAATAAGCCAAGCACAGAAAGACAAATCTCACATCTTCTCACTTATATGTGGGAGCTAAGTATTAAAACAATTAACCTCATGGAGACAAAGAGTAGAATGATGGTTACCAGGGGCTGAGAAGGGTACTACTGAGGAGGAGGAGATAAAGTGCTGATGGTTGCTGATGGTTAATGGATACAAAATATAGTTAGAGAGTTAGATAGAATGAATAATATTCAATAGCACAACAAAGTGACTATAATCAATATAAGTTAGTGTATCCTTTCAAATAACCAAAAGAGTGGAATTGAAATGTTCCTAACACAAAGAAATGATAAATGCCTGAGGTGATAGATACCCCAATTACCTGATATGATTAATTCACATTTTATGCCTGTATCAAAACATCACATGTATCCTATAAAGATATACAACTACTAAGTACCTATAATTTTTTTAAAAATATTTAAAAAGAAAAAGCCTAAGTCTCTCTCCTCATGAGTACTGCCATGTATTAATAGTATTCATGCATTATTCATTCCTTCAACAAATACATACAGAATATCTAATGTGTGCCAAGAAATAAACCTGAAGACATGCAATGAACTAGACATACCTTATGCCCACCTCTTTTGAATATTATATTAAAGTAAATTATCAGTGTATCCAATGATCAACAAACCAGAAATATCATAATTTGGAGTAAGCATTATATTTGGCAGTCCTGGAGTATATAATTTCTTTTCTTTGCCTTGGAAAGATTGAGTTGGTGATTGAGTATATGAGTTTGAATGTTCCATCCTAGGCATAGTCAATACATTCTTCAAAACAGAGAGATTATTTTTAAGATGAAAAAGTTACAAAAAAAATCATTCAACGTATTCTACTAAGTGAAATATCCCAAGAATGGAAAGACAAGCACCACATGTACTCACCATCAAATTGGTATTAATTGATCAACATATAAGTGCACATATAAGAATAACATCTATTGGATGTTGGGCAGGGGAGAGGGGGGAGGAGGAGACGGGTACATGCATACACAAAGAGTGCAATGCGCACCACCCGAAGAATGAACATATCTGAAACTCGGACTTCGGGGGGAGGGGGGGCAAGGACAACATATGTAACCTAAACATCTGTACCCCCATAATATGTTGAAATAAAAGAAAAAAAATCATTCAAGTCCTAGAGAGCAAAGGGATAATTAATGAGTGTTTAAAAGAAGACTGAAAATACTTAATAAAAATGGTTCTAACTATATCACATTATATCTTGAAAAAAAGATACTACAAAGCACATTCAGGGAAAATATGTATACCTAAAGTGGTATTTGATGGCACAGTATGAAAAAAATCTCTATTTAAAGTATTCATTAGTTAAATTATATTATTATTAATTTTCTCTTCGTGATCTTTTTGGGTTTGGAAGTATGCCAATTCTGGTGGTCCTCACCATACTCACCCTAAAAAAGGAAAAGAGATGATCAAACAAAATTTTTCAAAGCCATGGAAGTTTGCTCATTAAAGGACTTCTACCATAAAACTTTATGAAGCAAAATTATTCCATTATTTCTTGTAGGAATAAATACAATGAAAACTATATATTCAAATTAAATTTAATTAAACATGTAAAATTGATTATCAAATTCTCCATCTTGGGGCTCATAATATTTATAATGATATGAACACTTTCAACTGCAAATAGTACTATAATTCCCCACATCAGTGAGTGAAAGAGGCCAACCTATGCTTATTTTCTAATGAAAACTACAGAGAAATTATATGCATATATATTACAAATATATATGTATACATTAAGTATAAAATAACTCTGAAATTGTCAATGCCTGTTAACCACATCTATTAGGAATTTTGAAATGGCAAAGTGACTTCTCCATTAACATACATTTGAATTATTTTTACATACTTTAGAGATTTTTCATATGAAATCACATTATCACAAGATTGAGGAATTAGATATTGTGAAGAATATTTTACTGAAATTATCATTTCCTGATTATGCTGAGAAATAGAGTAGTATTTCTGGCAGAAGCCAGAGGTCAAACGGCTAACTGCTGTGTGGATGACTCCTGATGAGCAAGTCTTTGGTGACATCTAGTGGTGAAACATAGATTTATTTATTCATTGTTTTCGAAGTTTTTAAGACGTTAATATTGTATATAATCTTGAAAGACGGGGATATAAGTTAGAGATTGGGACAAAATGGAGACATCTAGTCAATTTATTTTCTCCAGGAAAAAATACCTTAACACTGGTTAAGATCAAAGGGAAAGACAGAAAAGACAAATAGAAAGTTTTACCGAAGATTTTTCCATTTTATCATGACAAACGTGTGCAGAGAATAAAATTTAAAACTATTTGTTGGGTGGCCTATATTGTAAATATATTTCCTTCTGCAATTACGTTTCACTCCAGTTCTGAGTGCAAGTACCACGCTCACTTGTTCTGAGTAGCTGAATTTCAGTAATGTGGACTTTTTTTCTTTACAGAGGTAAGCAAGTTAAATGTGGACTAATAAGAGAAAATAAATGAAAACCAAGAGATAAGCTGTGTATACATTTTCAATTTGAAATATTACCATTATCCATATTTTTGGAATTGCTGTGTAAATATGTCTTTATAATTAGTGGCAGCAAATTTTGTTGACCTAAGTTCCCAATTTATATGTGTTTTAAGCAAAATAACTTAGCAAACAATGAAGTCTGATTCTTACTAGGTTGTAAGGAACAAAATCACCTATACTTTTAACAAATCAACTCACTTATACCTTCAGTCAGCACGTTGCAGTGGCAGAAACACTGTTGGAGACCGTTAGAACCTGTCATCAGACAAATACATACTAACAGATATTGGGGCAAATTATTTAATATCATTAAGCCTCAGACTTATTTTTAAAATAAAAATATTGAGTTAGATGAACTCCAAGCTCCCTTTGAATCCCAACCTTCTTTGATTTTTATATGACCATCTATATGCTTTATTTACTCTTTGGAATAAAATTCTACCAAGTAGAATATTACATTATAGAGTATTATAGAATATTATATTTCTAAAGGCTGTGTCCACATAGTACAAGAGAAATTGGGATTTAGTTAATTATCCAGTTAATTTAATTACTTTAGGTGGTTAAAATCCAGACTCATTTTTCATAGCCTCATTTACCTACGTTAATGTGTCTATGTTGATTGAATTAAACGTTTAGCCTGCACTTTGCTGTGTTGACTTAGCCCTGTGAACTGACAGAGAAATAACAGAGCACATCATACTGTGAACTACTACAGTTTCTCAAGGGAAATGTGTTTTCTTTACACTAGATTAGCTCCAATGAATTAATTACACTGTAAATGAGCAATGAAATATTTGAAATATGTGGTCAAAATTTTATGACCAGTTATCATTTTTAATTAAAAAAATATTCACTGAGTACCTACTGTACTCAAGTTAATTGTATAAATTTTTTTGTCGTGTATTTTTCCCATTGTTTACTATTATGGAAAATGCTTTCAGGAATATCTTTGTGTTTTCCACTTCTATAATATTTGCATTATTTTATTAAGAGAGTGCCCTAGAACTGAAATTCAATTGATCAATGGATAAGAACATATTGTGGCTCTTGCTAGACATTGTTAAACTGCTTTCCAAAAAGATTTCAATAGTTTACACTATTGCTAGTACCTGTTTTTCTACAACACATCATTATTAGAAATTAAACTTGTTTTCCCTTTTTTCCATGTTTCCTAAGTGAAATTTGCATCTCATTTTGATTTGAATTTTTATTTCCTTGATAAAAGATACTTACATGTATTTTCTTGTCTATTAGTATTCAAATTTTTTCTTCAGTTTGTACATAAACTTTTATTTTTTGGCAAATATAGCTCTTACTATATTATTTGCCCTTCAATGTTTGTGCATAATAATTTAACTTTTTCTCATCTTTTCCTTTATCAGTTCTCTGCCCTTGTTTTCAGACTTACAAAGTCACCTCTGCACTCTCTAGAATGTTGATAAATGTTTAGCTTTAATTTCTTTTAGTTGTGTGCTGTTTCATTTTTAACATTTTTTAATTCATATAAATTTTCATGTTTGATGTGAAATATTTGCCTGAACTAATTTGCTCCCAAATTTTTAATAACTATTCCAGCACTACTTATTACATAATGCTTTCTTCACTCTGATTGGAGATACTTGAAAGTTTTATGTTTGACCAGAACTTTATTTTGTTTAAGGGGTCATTTTTCTTCTTGCTCAGGTTTCATACTGTCACGTGCTTTGCCCATCACTGACCTTGATGAATATTAGTTGAATGAATGGCTATAATAAATTTTTAATATGTTTTTGTCATCTGATAAACTGATACTCAGATATTCATACATCAAGTCTAGGTGTCTGTCTTTTACATTTTGCATGCTCCTTTGCACATTTCAATGTAATTGTGTTCAAATCTCTCCTATATGTTTGATCTCAAATATGTCATGAAGGGACTTCTGAAAACCCAGCTTCACTTTTTCAGTGCAGCACTGTTTTCCAAGGAAAGCTACGTGGTTGCATATTTTGTGAGTCTGTTAACATTTTATCAAGTAGCAAGCAGACACTGATTCAGGAACAACAACAGAAAAGATTTCAATACAATGGCCCGAGCAGATGACAATTTGGCAAATCTGGGAAAGAAAGTCTTCCTTTTTCTAGTTAGTCCACTGACCCTTTTTTTCCGGAGTGGAATAGGGATGGTTTCAAAGATGCTTTCCTGCTGTTTCATGGGATTATTTTGTGTTGTTTATGGATGAATACAAGCAAGCCAGTCAGGGGAGCAACTCTGCTGCTGTCTTAAAACGCAAGAGAACAATTCAAGGACAACTGACCTTGGTAACCTGGTATTATATCTTGAACATATATTTGGCATTCATAGTCCTAGTCTGAAGTATACATTCGAAAAGCAAAGCAGGAAAGACATATGAATATAAACTGAGTTATAAATACTACTCATATCATTAAACCTAGTGTATTTGAAAACATTCCCAGGAAATAAGCAGTGATTTATTTGGGGAGGTAGGCATGGAAATTCCTCCTCCTTCTCACTAAATAATCTCATTTGAATTCTTCATGTTCAGTAAATTCTAAGCACTGGGGAATACATTTTCCTTCCTATAACTCAATGTGGTTTGCATTAGTCCTTAATAAATATATTATGATATGCTATTTAATATATACCTCCGCCTGCAGCTTCAGAAATCATTGTGTAGCTTCCTGCCAACCACCTCCAAAATGAACAAATAGGCTACCGCACACAAGGTGAGTGTGTATCTTTTAAAATTGAATTATTATCCTTTTAAAAAATTAATCATCCTCACTTGTGCACCAACCCAGACAGAGTTCTAACCTCTTGTAAGTGGTTTTGAAGGTTATTCAAAGTGGTAATGACATTTTCAAGTTGTTTTTCAAATGCATTCACTTTTGAGCCAACAGGATTCTGCTGCTGTTGAAAGAGAAGTATCACAAAGGCATTTACACCGGGCAAAAACAATGATATCAGTAGTTAGATTGTGGGTAAAATCACTTGAAACAATTTGACTTTTGAGTTTCTAAGTGTCAAATTATTTTTTTGCAAGGTAAAGATGCCAGTGATATTTTAGTGGTACAATACTGACATCCAATGGAGAGACAACTTAAGCCTTAGTTTACTTCCTTTGAAGAGACAAGTTATTTAGGCAGTTTCTAAGAAATCTTCCACATTGAAGAACACATTCAATTTTAAGCCATGTAAATTCATATCTCTATATTGTTCCTTCAAAAAGTATTGGTTTTCAACATAGTTGTATAAATATGTCAAAAGTTTCCAGTTGTAACCTTTGTTCTGGTTGAGCATTGGAAACTCGCTACAAGGAATTATTAATACTTGTTTCTTAGTTCATTAGGCTATAATCACTAAGTAAATAGATAATATTTGCTGATGATATGGCACCACCACACCTGTAATTCCAGCTACTCAGGAGGCTGAGGTAGGAGGATTGCTTGAGCCCAAGAGTTCAAGTCCAGCCTGGGCAACGTAGAGAGACCGTCTCTTTTGGAAAAAAAAAAAAAAAAAAGGACCTAAAAGAGAAGTTGTTCATAGTAAAAAGAACTAGTTATTGTGGATTATTTCTCCCCATAATTTGGTAGAGTTGAGCTGAGTTAATGTTTGGTTGATTTTCTAATATTGAAAAATTAGGTGTATTTTAACAATTAAAAGAATATGAAAAAGCCATTGGTGCTGGTGTAGTAAATCACAGCCAACGTAAATGAGTATTTCTGAAAACCTATTGAGGTCAGTGAACATCAGAACCTTGGGCCTGAGGATTTCCTGTAAGTGGAAAGCAATGTGGATGCTGCCCAACAAGACTGGTGGATTCTTATTCAAAACTGAGATAAATTTGGTAATTTAGACTGAGATGTCAAGAGTCACAATGAAAAAAAATTTGAAAACGGTCTGTGATGGACGTATTTGTGTGTGTGTGTACATGTTTTCCTATTCAGCGTACCTCCTCATTCTTTGGACAATGGCACCTCTCCTTCTTGTGGGGTTCCATGTAGTCCGGGTAAGGAAAATCCTTTCCCCCAGTGGGAGGGATCGGCCCATGATCCAGGCTAGCCTGTGTGAGTAACTCATCTCCTGCCCATAGTGGTAAGAGCAGGTGTCAGAACACACACCCAGCAGGAGCTAACCCTACAGGACAGGAGCTCTAGACTCACTAGCTCCGGATTCCTGGATTCAGCTATACCTGAAACCAGATATTGGATTTATTAGTTGTGTGAGTTAATCCATTAATTCATATATCTAAGTTGAAGATAGGATTATTATTATCATTGTTGCTGTTATTGCTTATAAGAGAAAGAAACCTAAACAATGTAGTAAACCATTTACCGGTGGCTGGCATAAGAATTTTGCAATGAATCATATATATATATAGATATATATATATACGCTTCTTTAAAACAATAGATTTATTCTCCTGGAACATCTATTTTACAAAGAGTTCCTATTGAAAGCACAATGAAACTCGTTCTCTATTATCCATGCAGAAAAAAGACAGTATTAATAAAAGTGAAAATGCAGTAATAAAAAAAAGCACTAAAAGGAAAAGCACTAAATCCATGCAGAAAAGAAAATAGTATTAATAAAAAGTAAAAGAGCAATAAAAAGTAAAAAGCACTAAACTCCTGATAGGGTGAAATCTATTGATAATTTTCTTACTAATCAATTCAGTTATCTTATGCTTTTGTTTTCCTATGGGTTTGATGAAGGAGTTAAATTTCATAACATAAACCTCAGTCATATTGGATACCTGACTATTATGACAAGAAGTGAGATTGAGTCTACTAATCCTAGCCTCCTGCACAAAGCCAATCAGGAAAAAACCCCACAAAAATGAAAACAAACAAAAAATAAAACACTAACAAACATAAGATTCAGAACAAAATATACGTCTGAGACATTAATACCCATATGGAATCTGTTTAAGTTTTTGTTTTCCTTTACATAAATGACTAAACCAAAGAGTTTATTCATTTTTTCTTAGTTTTGCCTTTTCCTTTCCAACAACGTTGTGGGCTTTGTGTGGTGGTGACGGTAGAGCTTCTGTCTTATAGGACTATTAAATGATGTTGCATAATTGCTTTGCTTTTAATCACTATTTTCTTACTATGTATAACTCTGAATGTAGTCACTTCAAACTTAATTTTTAAAAGATAACTCTTTATTTCACCCCAATTATGAATTAAGATTTCAATTTAAAATGTATGCTGTTTTCTTACTTAGTACAATTTTGGACCTCAGGCCAGTATTCTGTAGGAACTGTAGGCTGTATTTACGTATATACGCTGCTGTTCTAGGACCGACCACTGCTGCATTCTGTACCCTCGCTGCCAAACGTTTCCATCGAAATCCAAGACTACGGCCCTCACTGAGGTTTCCTCAGTCTTTAAATCCATGGATCAAGATTATTAAGGATTACATGACACGGATTAACATCCACTGGTTAACAATGTATAAAGATTTGCACTGTAATACAGTGCTACTGACGGAATCAAAGTCAGTAGGAACAGCCATTGATGTATGCCTTCCAAAGGAAGAAAAATAGGGATGTGCTCTGGCCACTCTCCCTTCTCCCATTTTAATGTACTCCATAAATGTTTTATGTCTTTAGATGAATGTTCCCCTGCGACAGACGATTGGAGGATAAGTATTCTCTTGCATGAAAATGAATTCATTTTATTACGAGGATCTAATGGGGTCTTAATAGAAAATAGCTCTAACTATTTCCTGGCAGAAAGAGAAGCTACAAATAAAATATTCTAAAATGGAAGTTATCAGACAAAACTTCTATTTATAACTTTAACCATGTGGTAGTTACTATATGCGGGTTTATCTTGCGTTGGCACAGTTATTTGAGCATTTTTATATGATTTAAGTTGTAGTTTTGCATCATAGCTCGGATGTGAAGGCTTGCTTGCCCAGTTGTTGCTCTATAAGGGCACATTCTGAATTGCTGCCTGATGATAATCTTATTCTTACCCCTGGGTGGTACCTAGCTCACCTTGTAACACAGGTCAGCAGCCTCTATAGCCAGACATATGCCCTTTTCAGGATCATTATTATAATTATTATCATCATTTTTTTGAGACAGAATTTTTCTCTGTCACATGGACTAGAGTGAGCGCAGTGGCATCATCTTAGCTCACAGCAACCTCAAACTCCTGGGCTTAAGTGATCCTCCTGCCTCAGCCTCCAAAGTAGCTGGGACTACAGGGACCCATACCATGCCGGGCTAATTTTTCTATTTTTTGTAGAGGTTTCACTCTTGCTCAGGTGGGTCTCGAACTCCTGACCTTAAGCAATCTCTTCCTGCCTCGGCCTCCCAGAGTGCTAGGATTACAGGCATGAGCCACCGCGCCCAGTGGGATTCTTAATTTTTATAAGAGGATGTCACCCACGCCCAGTGCAACTGCCCATTGAGACTTACAGCACTGCACCAAACTCCCACAGTAAAAGCAACTGCACTCAAGGTCTTTCCCAAGAGTACACCCTTGGCCTGTTTTTCCACAGCTTCCAAAAGCCTGGCTGAGACAAATAATAGCAGAAGATTGCATGAAGATTATATTATCCATCCATTCGACTGGATCTGTATTTTTCAAACAACTTTTTAAATAGCAGAACCCTTTTATAAAATGGGATTTTACACACAACCCAGTAAATAAGATGAATTAAAAGAGGAGTCTAACCTGGGGGCTCCCATTGAACTGAGATGGGACCCCTGATGGCATCAGTGGAACCCACGTCTGTGCAATGAATCATCTGAAAACCGTTGCTATAATTGGGGTTGAAAGCCCAAATGCCTTTAGGGGACCTCTCAGGTAAAAGTAAATGAGTTTGTGTGTATAGACACACACACACACACACACACAAAACGTTATATATACACAGACTCATTTTTTATATATATGCATTATATATGTGTGTGTGTGTATATATATAACACACATACCTCCCAAATGCATTCATTCAAATGTGATTGGTTGGTTGGTTTGTAAAACACTGTGCTGACCAAACAAAGCACACGTGCCCTTCTCATTGTATCCTTTGGGCCTCTAGTTGCAACCTAGTTACTCTAAAATCTACCTTTAAACAGCCACATTATCAGAAAACTGTGTCCTGGAACTGTACAATATCGGTAACATATGTAATTTATTTTGTCCAATTGCATTTGGCATATTATCATCAGCATGACTTATTTTATAGGAAAGAGCATCCTGTGTTTAGTATTAGGATCTCTAGAACCGTCTTTCTCAAAAGCTGGTGAATAGACCTTTATATCAGAATCCTCTGCAATGCACATTCTTTGGCTCTATCCCAGTCTCACTAAAACATAATTTCTGAGAGCGAAGCCCAGGATTCTACACTTAAAATTAGATGATTACCATGGAGGAAACTTAAATGCATAATACTAAATGAAAGAAGCCAATCTGAAAAGGCTACATACTATATAATTCCAACTTTATGACATTCAGGGGAAAAACAACTATGGAGACAGTAAAAAGATCAGTGGTTGCCAGGGGGAGAGGGGAGGATGACTAGGCACAGTGGTTTTAGACCAGGGACGCTACTCTGCATGATGCCGTTATACCACGGGGGATACAAGTCCTATGACACGTTTGCTAAAATTCACTGAATGTAAAACACCAAGAGTGAACCCTAATACAAATTATGAACTTTAGGTGATAATGTCTTAATTTGGGTTCATCGATTGTAACAAATGTACCCCTGGGATACAGATGTCAATAGTGGGGAGGATTTGTAGGGGGAAACAGGACTATATGGAAAATCTCGGTGCATTCTGCTCAATTTTACTGTGAACCTAACACTGCCCTAAAAATAAAGTTTATTAATTAAAAATAGATAATTATTATTATCAACAGAGTTTGAATATCAGTGGTCCAAGGGATTTTAAAAAAAATTAATCTGTGTCCTATAGAATCAATAGAAACTGTTTTCTCAGCTTGGTCTTGGAAATATTAATAGTTATGCTTTTACTGAACAACTCTTTTATTTTAAACTTTCAGAATGCTGTGAATCTTGTAACTGGTAGTATTTTCTTCTTTGTGTAGGTTGCTGATAAATTTAGAATCAAATTTATGGTTTTCATTTCATTTCGAGGCCTTGAATTAGCCTGCCAAACTCACTCCTGATTCCACTGTACTTTTCATTTCTAAATTTCCTTCAATTATTTTAACTTACCTTATCTTAATATTTGTTCTTCTTCGTAAGATATTTTAAATGTCACATTGGACAGTAACTGACTGTGTAACCTAAGCAAATTATTTAATCTCTAGGACATACCATTCCCACTTTTAAAGAGGAATATTACCGTCCAACAAATAAGTTTGTTGCATAATTAAATGAGATAATGTTTATGAAACACTTAGTGCCTGGCACATAAGCAGCTTTCAAAAATTGTTACACAGTAATGTTTACTTTGTAACTAGAATAATATAAGCCAGCATAAGAGTTAACAAAAATCCTCAATTATGTTTTAGGAATTGGTAGCTGTCTTTTTCACTTTATAACTCCTCTGTTTGCTGAACTATTGTGAAATAAGTTACATACATCATTACATTTCATCTCTATGTACTTCCAATGTGCCTTTGTTACAAAAACAAGAGCACATACATCTAAATTAACATAACCACATCTGAAAATAATAATTCCTTTAATGTCATCCAATCCTCCATCACTCCTACATTTTGCCAATTAGCTCTGAAACATCTTTCCTAATTTGTCTAATAAACAATTTTAACGGGGAAAACAATTACTGGGTTGCTTTCTATGTAATCTGAACATCATTTAGCCATTTCTAAACAATTAATTTTATACAAGTTGGCTGGCAGAGCAGGACAAATGGAAGGGGCAAGGAGAAGACCTGGCCAGAGCCGGCCGTCGCGTCGCAGCAGACGGCCAGAGCATGCTGTCTGTTCGTGGCAACTGGTGATTCTGCAGTTGGACTCTTAGGTCACAAGATCAGGAGTCAGGCTTTTAGAATTCATTTCAGCAAAGCAATAAGGCAACGGACAATAATATGAACCCAGGAATTGACAGTATAGGACAGAGAATTCATGATTATCTCCATAGAAAGAAACTGGTCTGATAAAATATGCATACAACTATGCAACTGGCTGATTTTGACTTTCATCTCATGCAGTTGCAATGAAGTGGACATATTCAGTTTGTAAACACATTCCAGTAGACTGGGTACTTCCTAGGAGGTGGAAAATAGCAAAGCACAGAAAGCACAGTTGCTACTTTTAAAAAAAAGCTAGTTTACTAATATTTTCTTTGCAATGACTGAATGACAATTAAATGAAATAATTAAGCACCAGAAAGATCCGCTGATGCAAAGGAATAAAATTTTCGTAAGGTTGATGAGGTTCAATTTTGGATCTTTTATTAGAAAATGATATGGCAAGTGGCAAGAATCATTGGCATGATTTATGCTATCACAAGAAGCAATTGGTTTGAGTCTGGAAGCTAGAATCAAAGTCACATGTTTTAAAGATTCTTTCTCAGTGTCCTTCCTTGTCTCAAATGGTAGATGCTTTCATATTCTAGACATTCCTTCTGAGTGATCTTATTCATCATGTGTCAACTACATTAGGTTTTCTTATTCAAATAATTAATTCAAGAAATGTAATTGAGCACCTACTATATGTTAAGCATTTTATTTCAGGTAGTAGGAATGCAGTATTAAACAAGACACACAAACATATCTGTCCTCATGGCGTTGCATTCTAGTGGGAAGAGAGAAAATAACCAAGATAAACATGTGACATATATAATACGCTACGGAGAACAATAAAGTCAGGAAGGCAGAAAGGGAGTTCTGGTGTGGCGGGAGCAGAGAGAGGAGTCACAATTATAAACTGAATAGGTGGGAAAGACTTTATTGTACCAGGTGCCCTTTTACGGGGCTGTATTCGTCAGAGGAGAGGGAAGTTTGTAACATTTTGCATAAAGGCTCAAATGGGTTGGCGTTGGCTTTGGGGGAGCAGTTCAAAGTCATTGTATCGACTGAATTTCACTGACTGGGATGAGAAACCAGTTGATGGCTGCCAAGTTCAGGCTTTCATTTCTCCTAAGTGAGAGACTAGAGACATCCTCCATTCTTTTTTTGGTTTTTTAGAGACAGGGAGGACTCGCTCTGTCACCCAGGTTAGAATGCCGTGGGGCGATCAATCAAAGCTCGCTGCAGCCTTGAACTCCTGGCTCAAGCGCTCCTCTTGCCTCAGCCTCCCGAGTAGCTGGCGTTACAGGCACGAGCCACCCGGCACCTGGCCACATCCTTCATTCTTCCCTCTCCTTTCCCTCTCACATTCAATGGGTGCCGAGGTTTTGTTTATTATACTTTCAAGATATTTCCCAAATGGGTTACTACTTACCCATCCCTCAGACTGCTGACCGAGTATATATTCTCTTCCCTACTTGCAAGAGATGTTGAAACAATTTTCTAAAAGTCTTTTATGTCTCTAGCATTACCTCCAGTTAATCTGTTTATGTAGTGAAAAGAACACGGATTCTGGAGTGAGATATTTCTCAGTTGGCACATTGGCCTCCAGACTTACGGTGGGACAAAAGATAATTAAACCTTTATGAACTTACACTTTCCTCACCTGTCAAAATGGACACATATAATTACCTAATTTATATGGTTGCTGATAGAGTTAAATGAAATAGCACTTAGGTAATTTATGGCATTAAATCATGTCCAGTTAATGTTAGTTTCCTTCTTCCTCTTGTATTTCTAGAGCAATCTATTATATAATGGAAATTTGATTGTGTTATTCTGTCTGTGAAAAAAAAATTCAACTATATTCTCCCTGACCATACAATAGAAAGCAAATTCTCTACTATGACATGAAAGGCCTTCAATGATCTTGCTCTTTCCTTTCTTATCTCCTTCTACACTTGGGCAGAGCTGACAGGTCTGGGTTCTACCAACTCCACTGGTGCCTAAACTCACAGGGATCAATTTCTAACACATGCAGCATCCTATAAACAGGCTAAGCCTTACTTTGCCAGCTGCTTACCAAAAATCCATTTTCTTTTTCGTTATGGTAGAAATTTACCAGCTGTAAGCAATATCTGTGTTGTCTTTCTCCATACACCCATTTAGACTACATGTTCCAATCCTCCGCATCAAGATGGGGCCATGCTCCGAGTGCTGGGTAGCAGAACGCACAAACAAGTGACATATGCCATTCCCATGCCTGGCCCTAAAACCTGACTTACTCCTAACGTGCTCACGTTCTCTTTCCTTGTCTGCAGGCCAGACGAGGACAATACAATGAAGGACTCTGAGCCTCCAGGGGACGGAGGAGCCATGAAATGATGGGAGTTCGAGTCCCTAAATGATTACATGAAGCAGCTCCCACCCTCCACCTTACATTGAACTATAATATAAAGAAGAAATATTTTTTGTGTGACAATTCATTGAGATTTTATTATTGATTCTAGTAACTGCTAGCCTGCCAGATTAACACAGAAATCAAGGGATAGGGGTTGCTGATGTAATAAAACCTAAAGAATTTGTCATTGGTTCCATGGTTGAGCAATGAGCTATTATATAAAGAAACAGATGTAACAAACTGACAGTTGAAATCCATCCTTTACTATGGCAAAATAGTTGGTAAAAATGTAATAACTGCAGAATTGTGATAATTAGAAAGGCAGACCACAAGCCTACAAATACTGTAACTATGAAGAGAGGTTGGAAAACAGAACATTATTCGTATGTGTAGGCTGCTATCAGATGAATTGGGAAAGGTATTGCAAGAAAGAGAAGAGCTCAGGGAATAGTTGGTCTATTTGTTAGCAAAAAAGTAACGAGAGATTTGGGAGCCTTTCTAAGATGGAAAAGCCAGTTGATTCTGAACTCCAGAGAGTAAGAGACACGAACGATGAAGTTATGAAAAAGTTTTGAGCACTAAAGACCCAGCTAGACTTTCGGTGGAAGTGAGTTACTCCACCTCATGGAGAAATCAAATTAAAGGGATCTTCTGGTGAAGGGCTGTCGTTGCAGCTGGCATCATGGTGTCCCAACAGGTTGGGAGAGGAGGTTTGAGGATGGGAAAACAGAGATAACACTAGGTCTAGGAAAGCACTTAAGTGTGGTTACTGGCATAGGACAGTGACTGGAAGTGAAAAGGTCAGAAGCCTACTGGGTGCTTGAGGGGCTTGTGTTGCCCACGAAACCACGCTAAGGAAAAGTGGCCTTTGACTGTTCAAGCTATGAGACACATTCAGACCACCACATGTACTCCAGAAGTAAATGGGCTGTGAAAGCTGGGCGTCCCCAAAGATGGTGTCCTCCTCTAGGGAGAATAATGGCAAATAAAAAATTTACTCCCAGGAAACAAAATCAGGGTCTAATTTGGAACCTCTACCAAGTGCCAGACAAAATCTTCATTCGCCGTGTGGCACAGGAGGCTGCGAGAGTCACTACAGCCACGTAGCTACTTTCATGCCCCAAATGGGCGTTTTTATCATACGCTCCTGCCCCATAGTGCCGAGACATTGTCGGTGGGGAGAAGGAACGTCCGAATTGACTTGTTTTCTCTGTTCACAGGACACTACCAGGAGCGGCAACTGTGCATGAGGACCATGCGTCGCCTGGAGATTCAAACATTGAGGCAGAAGCAGAGACTGGGTGGGACTTTGGCCGTCACCTTTGGGGACGTGGCAAAGGTATTGCATGTGCGGGGAGTAAAAGGGATATTCAAAATAGAAGGGTGTCAAAGACTGGCTACCTGTTCACAGATATCTATTTTATCTGGCAAACAGCTAGATATTACCCTCCAGCCTTTTCACAGGTAGGGACGTGTGACTAAGTTCCGTGCGCATTACTGTGCTTGGAATGCCGTTTCTGGGCTAGCAGATCTGACCCTCCAAGGTATCTTGCGCCTTCTGCTGTGTGGATGTGAAGAGCAAGCTCGCCTGAGCAGGCAGCAGGGCCCATGAAGGAGGGAGTCTAAGTCTCTGAACCGTCGCATGGAAAAAAGCCACCTTTCAACCAGGAACATTCATTGTATTGATTACAAGGTAAACTTTTGGATGTTTTTACATACGTTTCTAAGTCTTTCTGTAACAGTACTTAGCATTTATGCTAAATAATAAATGGGCCATATTCTGTTATATGTCTATTGTTTCCATGTTAGTCAGTTTGGAACATCCTTTTCTGACTTCTTCACCTGAAAACTCCTATTTAACCTTTAAAATTCATCTCACATGTCAACTACTCTCTGAGCTTTTCTTAATTCTCAAGCAGTTATTTTTTTTTTCTTCAAGACGACTGGGAATTTCATGTATTTCATATTATTGTCTTTATACTATTCAATTATAATGATTAATTTGTGCATCAGTTTTCTCTCCTTGATAGTTAACTCATAGAGGGCAGGAGTTTATTTTATATTTCTCTATTTCTACCACGCCTCACACAAAGTAGACAATACATGGTTTCCAAATGTACAAAACCATTTGCATTGAAATATATTCTCATTGATTAAAGTTACTAAAATGTTTTATGAGTACCAAATATATATTGAATAAATATCAAACCAAAAAATATAGTCTAAAAGTAAACCTCATTAAAACAGATTCAGCTTTGGAACAGAACAAATTATCTGTCTGTGTCAATTTCAGTGTATTGAAATTCTAATAATGTCATGACCCTGATGGAAAAGGATAAAGAACGCCATAATGGAGATTTTTCTTCCCACTCACCTCAGGTTAAAAAGGAATTTTAATTATTCCTACTCTAATCTATTAATTATTCACAAGCCCGATGATCTGAGTGCTTCATCTCCACCCCACCAGAGTGAGGTTTCAGGCCTGCCCAGGCTTTTGCCTGGTGGGGGTTGTTAAAATGCAGTCAATTTTGTCTTCTGCAGAGGTTTCTCACCACCTTTCTCAAGGTCTTGTATGACTGAATAGAAATCTTTGCTTCATCAAATAAATTCCAAATGCGAGACAAAGCCATTTTAGAAAAAGGCAATTATATTTTCAACAGAGGAACACAACTTATAAACCAAGCTCTATTTCCATTGAGTCCGTTCATGTATGGGTCACTTACATGATTTCTAAGAGTCTTCTATTTTAAAATCTACCACAACAGTTAAAAAAAAAAACAAAACTGAGCATCAATGATATGAATCAGAAGTCCTTACAGTGACTGCATTCTCAAGAAGTCTTATTTTAATTATAACATAGTATGTGGATACAGTGCCAGGGACATAAAGTAAATAGTTCATTTTCTCTTGATTGAAAATGCCTTAAAGAAAATGTTGTCATCCGACCAATTCTGTTTGTGTATCAGAATCTAATTCTGGCTAATATGATCAGGGCTGAGCACCAAAAGGCTACTAGGGTGTGCCACAATGCCATGAGTCTGTCAGTTAGGGCCTCCATATGTTGCTGTTCTCATTTTTTTCTGTATATACTTTCTTAATACATGGAATGGAGCTCTTATGAGGTGTTGTATTTTAAATTGCTTTTAAGTGACAGCTCTCAATTGTATATATATCTGTGAAGGTCAAAAAGCTAATAAATATCTGACAATACTTCAACCAGGTTGCCTTCATCCTTTGTACCTATGATTAACTTCTTATAAGATGTGACTACTGAATTTTACATGGTATTTTGAAATGTCACCATTTTCTGCAAAAATAAACTTAAATCAGAGAGATTAGCTCAGCGAAGCCATATACTCGCCACAGTGAAACCATAAAACACACACTCAGAATTACAGTTTCCCAGTGGATCCTAGGACAGCCTGTTGTCAGCAATTGGGTATGTAGAGAATTACAACAGCACTGAGGTGCGAAAGAGTGTAACGCTTGGTATTAAAGCCATTCGATGCTAATCAATAGGAAGTCTTTACTTTGTTCCCCCACTCCTCTGTTTAAAAGATTATAAATGATTAGAAAGAATGAATCATCCTAGGTCGCTCTGTTTGTTGCTATTTAAATATTGCTGCTCAGGGCAAGCTACACCAGAGCACACAAATGTATAGAAAGAAAAAGATAGCCGTGGTAGAGTCATGAGGTTATTATTATTATTTGAAATGTTAAAGTGGCTTTAAAAACTGATAGGGCAGAAATCGCAGTCATACTTAGTATTCCACATAAAGCGTGCTATTTCTGGCTCAAAGGGGTAGATGCACCAACTCTCCTGGATTTGAGTAACATCCTTTATATTTTATACCAGGTAGAATAGAAAAGAGATCATTTTTCTACTTCTAAGAGGAAGAGCAAAGAATTGTTATAAAGCCTCTAACACAAGGTAGGAGTCCAGATAGGGAAAGGCTGGTATTCAGTTCCATAGCCTGACTTCCACATTCTCTTTTATACCTTAATTTCTTGCTGTACTTAAGTTTTCAAACTATTTTAACTCATGATCTTTTCCGTCACAGCAGTCCTAGGCTCCCCCTTCTCAAATCTTGCCTTGTCATTACGATATGGAAACTGGGAACCACAAACCGAGCAGTTATTAAACATGACTCTTTATAACCACCTGCCCCCAAAAAGGACCTGACCTGCCGTTTCATTGACATTCGCTTGGTCAATAACAACACCTTCTTCTGGGGAACCGAAGCCATACCTGAATCATCCTTCCTTCTTCATCTTCTTTACCTCAATCAATCCCAAAGCCTTGCGTATCTCCCAAATATACCTCCAATAAGTTCCCGTCATCTCATTCTCACTATCAATGATTTTATTCAGGATCCTATTATTTTTTTGAGAACTGGCCTCCTACCTGGGCTTGCTATGTCTCGTCTCTCTCTACTTCTACATTTCCCCATCCCAAAACTCGTGTTTCTGAAACATACTGGATCTTGTCACTGTTCTGATTGGAAAACTCCATTAAGTCCTTATTAGATGCAGAGTAGTATAAATATTTCTTAACTTGGTTTATGAGACCCTTTTTCAGAAAGCTCCAAATTACCTTTCTTTTACTTCCCTATCTTACTCCATTAAGGCTGCTATAAAATTACCACACTTTAGCTTATAAACAACAGAAATTTATTTCCTACAGCTCTGGATACTGGGAAGTCCAAGATTCAGGCTCTGGATAATTCAGTGTCTGGTGAGGGCCTGCTTCCTTGTTATGGAAGATGATCTTCTCACTCTAACCTCACATGGTGGGAAGGCACAAGGGAGTTCTCTGGAGTCTCTTTTATAAGAGCACTAATCTCATTCAAGACATCTCTGTCCTCATGACCCAATCACCTTCCAAAGGCCCCACCCTCAAAATACCATCACGCTGGGGATTAGGTTTTAACATATGAAGTCTGGGCAGATACAATCTTCAGTCTATATCATACTCCCTTCCATCACCTTATATTCCAGCCACACTGGGTCACCAGTATTCCCAGAAATTACCAAGTTTACCCATACACTTGACGATCTCCCTGGAATGAGAGACAAAAAAGGCAGTATAGCTCAGTGTTGAGGGCCCTGGGTTTTGAAATGAATTGAAACAGGCCTTGAATCTCTGCTTTGCAATTTGCTAGCAGGGAGACCTGGTCAAGTTGCCTAAAATTACTAAGCGCCAAGCCCCAGCTTCCCATCTATAAAATGAGAGTAAGATCACTCTTTTCAGGATTGATATGAAGATTGTATATCCTTATTTATAAAGAGATTAACACAATGACTGGAAAATAGTAAATAGTACTTATTATTCTACTGCTGTAATGACTTATTACTGCTACTACTATTACTGCTATAGTTCCTTTTGCCTTTAGTTGCTGCATTTTTTGAAATTCTCTGACAGATATTTGTTTGAAAGTATACTTGATTATTAGAAACAATTGAAAATTTAGTTTCTTTTAAAATGGATGATCAAGATTTATAATACTATTCTGAACTAAGATGAGATTTGATTATAATATTCTAATATCCCAGGTTGGATGATTAATTTTGAAAACCATTTCAAACAGATGAGTTAAAACATATTTAGAGAAAGAGCAACATTTTGATGCAGTTGAAGGGTTAGGATGAAGAGTAATCACTCGAATGTTTTTCAGAATGAAGAAGAATTATTAATAATTAAGCTGAGATAATAGGAGTAAATGAGAGCAGTTCCTGGCAAAGTGTTCCCCCCTCCCAAGTTAGTTCAATGGATTTTATTCTGAGTGAGATGCAAAGGCTTGGGTCGCAAAACATTAAATATAGAAGGGCCTAGTATTAAAATAAACAACAAATTCAAGTCACTGTCCTTCACATAGGCTAAATTTACTTTTGCTAGAATTTATGATATATATGACACATGTAAACATACCATTAAAACTGCAACTACCAATATTTATTCATTGCGAATTTAATTATGGTGAGGTAGAAGAGCAGTTTGGATAATTTCTAAGATGTAATTGGGACAAAGTAACTCATGTTAAATTACAACACACCCAGCTGCCACTAAGTTCTTTGGGTTTTGAGATAATAGGGAAATTTCAGGATTATCTTGAATATTTGTGTGAAGACACATGTCAAGGTAAAGATGTTATTGAGTGTTCTTTGAGAGAAATGAAATGATAAATATGAAAATACTAAATAGGCATAGTGTTAAGATTGTTGTCACTGCTGGGGAGAACTCAAAGAAAAATCCTTTTTTTCTCTTT
This sequence comes from Avahi laniger, assembly GCA_963575035.1. Lineage (NCBI taxonomy): Eukaryota > Metazoa > Chordata > Mammalia > Primates > Indriidae > Avahi > Avahi laniger. The sequence continues at coordinate 31,562 of CAUYSK010047301.1, read as the reverse complement.
GACATCTAGTTTCTTATGTCTTTCACAATTTTTTCCAAGAAAGGTGGCACAAAGATTGTTTCTCCTGTTTGCTTAGCTGTCATTCGGTACTCTGCACTTCAACTGGGGAAAAAATGCAAAGAAAGTAATTTATCTGATGGAACACATTCCTTATAGTATTCACCTGCTGAGAATCTCACATGTATTTTAATAAGCTGAGGTCGTAAATTTCCTATGTTTTCCTTTATTATCACCAGCTTTATTGCATTCTTATTAGGTACTTCCTATGTATAGAATACTAAGCACAGAGATTACAAAAGTTTGTAGAGCTCCTTCTCAGAAGGTATTGGACAGTAATTGTAGGTGCCATAAAGTATGGCTATACTTGCCTCACCATGGAGAACAGCTTAATGAAAGAAAAACCCGGCCTGTGTTGCTAGAGTTAACAGATTCTCCTGGTCTTTGTATGTGTATTATTTTTTATTTTATTTTTTCCTGCTTTTCCAAGTCCTAAACCCTGGATCCTATGTCTAGACTATAATTCAGTTCCTTTGCATTATGTTACTTTGTCCTGACATACTTAATTTAGATTCTTATTTTACCCTGCAGTTGACAGATGAACTGAATATTGTTTGAAAAACACAGGTTTTTGGTCTTGGTATGTCTCATATGCTCTCTGGATTCAACTTAACAATCCACTTGAGGTGGGGATCTAGCATTTCTAGAAATGCCACATCTCAGAAACATAAAATGGTACAAAAATAAACTGTAGAAAATATTTGGAATATTAGTAATGTTAGTAAATTAGAATGTAGTAAATATACATGGAATTCAGATTAATAAGACAAATTCATTCCAAAACACTTATTGAGTGCCTACAATGTGCCCAGCATCATTGAAAATGTTGGAGATAAAGCAATCAAAAGAGGAATAAAATCCCTTCTCACATGCTGCTTGTATTCTAGTATATGTATGAGGAACAATGTACTGAATATACAATGTAGTGTGTCAAGTAATGGTAAGTGTTCTATAGAAAAATAAAGCAGAGTAAGGAGGCTAAAATATGCTTGGGGGTACTATGCTTTGTAGAGAGACACAAAAACCACTCTGGTAAGGTGTTATTGATGCAGAGACATGAGGAAACAAAGGTGCTGAATATAAATGAGGGAAGAAAATTCCAAGTAAAGAAAACACCAATGACAAAGGCCCCAAGGCAGGAGTGTGGTTGGTATTTTCAAAGTGGGGTTAGAGCTCAATGAACGATAAGGAAAGTGTTAGAAATGAAATTAGAAATGTTGGCAGGAGCAGATCATGGACAGCCTTCTAGGCTGTGTTAAGGCTTTTGTACTTTATTGGGTGAGATGTAAAGCCATTGAGCATTTACAGCAGAAAAGTGGCACAGTCTGATTCTTTCTTAGAGGATCGTACTAGCTGTTGTGTGAAATATAAGCCATAGGAAGGACAAGGTTGAAAACCAGGACATTAATCCTGAAGCTACCTGAATACATCATGTGAGAGATGGTAGGGCTTGTATTCGGGAGAAATGATACACATGGCAAGAAGTATTTAAATTCTGCATATCTCTTATAGGTATTGTTGACAAGATTGGTAGAGAGGTGAGCTGTGGGCAATAAGAGTGAGGGTTAAGGTTGATTTTAAATATTAATAACTGATAAAATTGAGTTGTCATTATTAAGATGGATACTACTGGAGGGGTGTGTGTGTGTGTGTGTTTGCATCTGTAAGAGATATCATGAGTTTGGCTTCAGATGTAAGTGTTTGAAGTTATAATTAAACAGCCAGATCAAGAGGTGAGTGGGAGCTGGAAATGTTGGTTTAGAGTGCACATGAGAGTTTAGTGCTAGAGTATAAATTAGGGAATCATCAGCATCTAGATGGTATTTAAAACTCTTGGTATGGATGAGATCAGTTTGAAGTGAGTAAAGAGAGAGAAGTTTAAGGGCTGAGCATAGGAGATTTCTAACCTCTAGAGGCTGAAAATATGGGATGCAGTGAGAATGAGACTGAAAAAAAGGAGCTAGTGAAGCAGACATAGATATAAAAGAAAGTACTATCCTGGAGACAAAGTGGAGAACATTTTTCAGGAAGGAGAGATAAACCATGTCAAAGTGCTACTTAAAGATATATTAACATGTGCTAAGAAATGATCCTTAGATGTGGCAACAGGGAGGTCACTGGTAACCATGACAAGGGCAATTTTAGTGGTGGCCCAGACCAAGGCTTGCCCAAGTGGGTTGAGCAGGTTCCTGGAGAAGATGAAGGAATGATTTCAAATGCTGAAAATAAAGACTGCCTATTACCTATTGAGTACTTAGGATATCTAGGCATTCCTCTAAGGACTTTATATGTAACTAACTTTCTGTGAAGAAGTTATGGGTATTAGTCACAATTCATAGACAAGGAAATTGAGTTAATAGAAGACATAATCCATCACGATCATATGGGCTTTATCCCAGAGATGCAGGGATGGTTCAACATTCACGAATCTACAAATGTGATTCACCACATAAATAGAAGCAAAAAGAATGATATGATCCTTTCAATAGATGCAGAAAAACTATTAGACAAAATTCAGTACCCTTTTATGATAAGAACTCTTAACCAAATAGGCATACATGGAACATACTTCAATATTATAAAAGCCATATATGACAAACCCACAGCCAACATCATACTGAATGGGAAAAATTGAAAGCATTCCCACTTAGAACTGGAACCAAACCAGGTTGCCCACTGTCACCATTTCTGTTCAACATAGTGCTGGAAGTCCTACCTAGAGCAATTAGGCAAGAGAAGGAAATCAAGTGTATCCAAATGAGGAAAGAAGAGATCAAGCTATTGCTTTTTGCTGATGATATGATCTTATATCTAGAAAACCCCAAAGATTCCACCAAGAGACTCCTGGAATTGATAAACAAATTCAGTAAAGTCTCAGCTTACAAAATCAATGTACACAAATCAGCAGCATTCCTATACACCAACAGTCAAGTTGAGAATCAAATAAAAGACTCAATACTTTTCACAATAGCAACAAATAAAATACCTAGGAATATATTTAACCAAAGAGGTGAAAGACCTCTACAGGAAGGACTATGAAACACTGAAGAAGGAAATCACAGAGGATGTAAACAAAGGAAAAAATATATCATGCTCATGGATTGGCAGAATCAACATTGTTAAAATGTCTATACTACCCAAAGTGATTTACAGGTTCAATGCAATCCCCATTAAAATATCACCATTTTTCACAGATCTAGAAAAAATAATTCTATGTTTTGTATGGAACCAGAAAAGACTCTGAATAGCCAAAGCAACATTAAGCAAAAAGAGCAAATTGAAGGTATCACTTTACCAGACTTCAAGTTGTAATACAAGGCTATAAGTACCAAAACAGCATGGTACTGGCACAAGGACAGAGAAATAGACCAATGGATCATAACAGAGAACCCATATATAAAACCATCCTCATATTGCCATCTGATTTTTAACAAAGCAAACAAAAACATACAATAGGGAAAAGAATCCCTATTCAGTAAATGGTGATGAGAAAATTGGATAGCCACATGTAGAAGATCAAAACAGGATCCACACCTCACCACTCATAAAAATTGATTCACAATGGATAAAAAACTTAAACCTAAGGCATGAAACTATAAGAATTCTAGAAGAAGATATTAGAAAAACTCTTATATTCGACTATGCAAAGAATTTATGAGGAAGACTCCAAAGGCAATCACAGCAACAACAAAAGTAAATAAATAAATGGGACCTGATTAAATTAAAAAACTTCTGCACAGCCAAGGAAACAATCAATAGAGTGAAACAAACTACAAAATGGCAGAAAATGTTTGCATGTTATACATCCAATAAAGGGCTAATAACCAGAATCTACAAAGAACTCAAGCAAATCAGCAAGAAAACATCAAACAACCCCATTAAAAAGTGGGCAAAAGACATGAACAGAAGCTTTTTAAAAGAAGACAGACTAATGACCAATAAACATGAAAAAATGCTCAGCATCTCTAATCATTAGGGAAATTCAAATCAAAACCACAGTGAGATACCCAACTCCAGTGAGAATAGCTTTTATCAAAAAGTCCCAAAACGACAGATGCTGGTGTGGATGTGGAGAGATAGGAACACTTATTCAGTTTTGGTGGGACTGAAAACTAGTGCAAATCCTATGGAAAGTAGTATGGAGATACCTTAAAGAACTAAAAGTATAATCTACCATTAGATCCAGCAATCCCACTACTATTTACCCAAAGGAAAAAAGATACATTTTATAAAAAAGACACTTGCATTTGAATGTCTATAGCAGCACAATTCACAGTTGCAAAGATGTGGAATCAGCACAATTGCCCAGTAATACTTGGGTTGATTAACAAAATGTGGTATATGTGTACCATAGAGTATTACTCAGCCATAAAAAAATGGTGAACTAACACTTTTTGTAACAATCTGAATAGAACTGGAGACCATCCTTTTAAGTGAAGTATCACACGAATGGTAAAAGAAACACACGTACTCATTGCTAAATTGGAACTAATGATCAACATCGATGTGCACATATGGTAGTAAAATTCAGTGGAAATCAAGCAGGTGGGCAGGCAAAGGAGAGGATGGGTAAATTCACACCTGATGGGTACAACGTACACTACCTGGGTGATGAGTACTCTTATAACTTTGACTCCCACTATACAAAAGCAATTCATGTAACCAAAATATTTGTACCCCTGTAATATCCTGGAAAAAAATAAATGAAAAGAGGAGTTTTGGTAAAAAAAAAAAAAAAAAAGAAAAAAGAAAAAAGAAAACCTAAACAACCAGTAACAGAGTAAGTAGTAGAGCAGGGATTTGTAACACAAGGATCCTGACTTTGAGAATCTGGGTCTTAATCCCTATGTCAGAAGAATCTCTACAATTAGTTCTATAACTTTCTAATACTAAGACTACAAAAATTAAAGGAGCCTTTTCATAGGAGTAACACTGATGATAATATGTACATCAACATTTCTGCAACCATTCTTGCAGCTGGACACTTTTCCTCTAGGTAACTACAGAAAGCAATGCTATTTCCTCGTCCTTCTCTTCATCTTTCTTTTTCTGAAACTAGAGGAAAACTGGGAAAGGGGAATGGTATGATTTGAGTGCGTCCCCTCCAAAATTCCGGTGTCGCCGGTGTGATAGCATTTGGAGGTGGGGTCTTTAAGGTGATTAGGCCATGCGGGCTCCCCCCCTCGTGAAAGGTATTAAGGCTCTCATAAAAAAGGCTTCATGCAGCGTTTGGCCCTCTTGTCTTCCACCTTCCACCACGGGAGGACACAGTATGGTCCTCTCTGGAGGACGTAGCAACGAGGTGCCATCCTGGAAGCAGAGAGCAGCCCTTGACAGCCTCCAAAGACCAGCACCTCGATCTTGGACCTCTCAGCCTCCAGAACTGCGAGAAAATAAATTTCTCTTGTTTACAAATTACCCAGTCTCAGGTATTTTGTTAGAGCAGCAAAAAATAAACTAAGGCAGAGATTAACATCGCAGAAAATGGTAAAATAACAGACATGAATGATGAACTTTAGATGAAGACATTAATAAACATTTAATAATCTTATGACTTCTTTCTACTTCTGAAAACAAAACGGTTAAAGAAATTCAATTTAGATTAGAGAAGAGCAACAGAAAATGCACTGAAAATATTTACTAGATGATCGCTGTGTGCGACACCTAGCGTGTGTGCACATGCACCGTGGTATAGGATACGCAGTGAGCCACGTGCTAATCTTGAGGTGCTGCACTGCCTGGAACATGTTATCTCAGATGCTTCTCTTTCGATCACAAATTGCAAACCACTTATGGGCAGAACCATGTCTTAAGCATTTTTATGTCTCTCTCTCTAATATACTTACCTCTTACAGCATAATAGGTATTTAATTACAATTTGAGTTTTTTTTTTTCTTTTTTGTAGTAGTTGATTGCCACAAAATTTAGAGAAACCTACCTGAATGGATATATTTTGGTGATTTGAAAATGAGGAAGTTATGTTTCTGATGTTTCTCAGGCTAATGTATGCCTTTTTACATACCTTAGAAGAGGATTATTTAAAGTTCCTATACTTTGTTCAAACCTGGATTCCAAATTTCAGCTTTAGCTGTTTTTGTTCAATGATCTTAAATTCAAGGGAATTGCGGTCGAAAGTGTGAGCAGAGAATCTGAGACGGTGAGAGCATCTCAGCCGATTAGCGAAAGAATCCTTTCACATAAAGTACGCAAACTGTCTCAGCCGCACTCCATATAAACGTTGAGCTCAAAGGGAAGAGACTGCAGGAAAGTTAATTTCAGGCAACCTACGGAGTAAGTTTTCTGCGTGTGACCGCCGACTGCTGCCCAGGCTGCGGGGGCGACCGTGTGGCAGGTAGGGGCTGCTGCGGAGCTGGCGGAGGCCCCAGGGCGTGACTGGCAGGGGCGGTCTCGAGGCAGCTGGGAGCACCAGGAGGCGGCCGCCGTGAACGTGTGGTTGGCAGGAAGATGGCCACGCAGCTGGCAGGGGACACTGTGAAGCAGTGACCTGGCTGGAGCTGCTTGCTGTCAGCCGTCCCAACCAGGCATCCACCCGCCTAGAGCTCTCTGAGAGACCAAGGGCTGATACCACCAGATTCTAAAAATAGGAAGGCCACAGACACTGGCAAAACAAAATATTTCATGTCTGTGTCGAATGACCTTCTTCACCATGAATACTGGTTATTTTGTTGGTATCTTGGTTTTTTTTTTTTTAAACAATGGATACTACAGCCAGTAAATAGCAGCATAAGGACAACTTGCACCAACAGAGAGACCCTTGAATCCATCCCTGTAAATGCGTAATTAAATCTTAAATCTTGACCAGCAACATGCTGGAGAAGCATCTGGCTCGTTTAATGCAGGTTTAGGACAGTAATGCTCAAAGGCAACTTTCGTTTTTATGGATACGAGGTTGTAATCTAATACAAAAGAAAGGTCACCTTTGCTGGCTATCCACATTTGTGCTTTGCAATGGTTTTAATCGAAAGTACACCCAAATGAAAGAGCATTAGGATAGCCAAGGTTAGCATTGGGTTGCTCTGGAAAGCGCGCGCACACGCACGCACGCACGCACCCTTCAGAATGTACTCAGTTGATTTACAAAATGTTATGTGAGGAAGGAAGATTAAAATCAACAGTACTATATTAGAGCTGAGCAATGAGCTAAGTAAAAGCATAGTTAGAGAATCCTTTGCCTTTGCTGTCCTTGCCGCTGTGTCTAAAAGGAATTCATTTTCAACATTTACTTGTAGCAATATGTTATGGGTTGGTAATCCTCATGTTGACGGTTAATGAAATCATAGGACAGTCCGAAGAGTTTAAGAAAATGGAAACTGTTACTCTGAAGAATCATGGTGACGCTATTTTTAAAAGAATAATTTTTTTTAATTAATTAAAGTAATAATTTTCTTTAGTATTTCTGGAAATAACAGTTTCTATGGAGGCCATTTCCTGAGAAACAAAATGAAAGAAAGCAAATTTAATAAAATCCCAAGAGATATAAGAAATTTATTAAAAAAATTTAGAGCTGTAACAAATGGTCTGCTTTGTTTTCCAGGAAATTTGCATCAAAATGTTTTTTTTTTTTCTGAATAAATTTCCCTAAATGTACTTTTCAGCTTCTTTCTTAATTCCTGCAGAAGCCTAAAGATGCCTTAGGCCATACTATAAAATGTATATAGACCTTGAGTTAAATTACAAATTTGTCTTTTTTTAATTTCAGGATATTATGGGGGTACAAACACATTTTGGTTGCATATAATGCCTTTGCCTCACCCAAGCCAGGGCTGCAAGCGTGCCCTTCCCCCATACAGTGCGTGTCTATTTCCCCCCCTTAATCATGCATTTAATTAGAGTACTTAGGTGAAAACAACGGTTAAGTTGGTCACTGAATTAGAAGCACTAGAAATTATTTGCTAAATTAATTAAATGACAAATGAAGAAAATTAACTCAAAACAAAAAATATCATCGAGGAGAAGAAAAGATGTAGCACTTATTTGTATTTGAGGGTGTTAACTTTTCTAAAGTTCTTTTGGATTAACTGAGATACATTATCAGACTACTTTAATTGGTGAAATTATAGATTTAGAAATTATATAAAGCCATGATAAAAACTTCTGATTTGTCACTTTCCTGATGAGGAATAATGGGAAGACAAGGAAGTTGTTTCATATATAGTGGAATAAGTTTATTTTATAAAGTAATTATGAAAATGTAGTCTGAAAGTTGTGTCTACATGGAAGAAATGACAATAATTTTAGAGATGAAGAGACAGTTTTATGGGAATGTCCTCTCCATACTGAAATAGGTGATTTTGTATATCTCTTTCTCTGTATGAAAACTTTTGGAGCCTGAGGAGGCTGTCAGGAGTATGGAAGCACCCAGAACAGTGTATTTAGCATGTAAAACTAATTAAAAACCTACCAACAGTCCTATAAAAAAAGATATTACCATATTTTAAAAGAAATCATCAATACCATTAGAAAGCACGATCTTGCCAATTTCGCCTGTATTCATTCAGTCACTGATTCATTCAATAATTCTTATTTTGTGACACCTACCATGTGCCACACACTGATTCAGTCCCTTGAAGGAGATCAATAAACACAATGAAAAAAGGTTTCTGCTCTTATGGAACTCCTAAGAGGAGACAATATACAATAAAAATAATAAATAAGAAAATTATACAGAAATTAAAATTTTAAATATGGGTTACAGAAAAAGAAAAGTGGACTAAGGAGTATTGGAAGTGGGGGGTGAGTTACAATTTAAGTAGACCTTGTTGAAAAGATGACATTCAAGAAAGGAAAGAGGCAATGAGAAGATCAGCTGGGCAGGTATCTGGGCAGACCACTGCAGGCAGGGGGAACAGACAATGCAAGGATCTTAAGGCAGGAGCATGCCTGAAACGTTCGAGATGAATCGGGACCACGAGCAAAACCTTAGGCTTTTATTCGGTGGGAGACACCTGAAAGTCTTGCACAGAGTGACTTATGATTTTAAAGAATCATTCTGTAGGAGGGCAGTAGTGGAGAAAGGAGACCCGTGAGACAACTTGGAGTTTTCAAGGCAAGAGAGGATGGTGGCTTGAACGAGGGCAGTTGTAGTGGATGTGCTGCGAAGTGATCAGGGTCTGAGCATATTCTAATTTACTAATTAAACTGGTTGTGAGAATTAACAGAAAGAAAGATTAAGAGAAATGATTTTAAGCTTCTGTCTTTAAATTGAATTTTGGTAAGCATGAAATGTTAAGCCAGCATGACCACTGCTATGGTTTGGGTGTGTCATCTAAAAATCATGTGTTGGAAACTTAATCCACGAGGCAACAGCACTGGGAGGTGGGGCCTAATGGAAGGTGTGTAGGTCGTCTGGGCTCCACTCTCATGAATGTCAAGGCTGATTATAAAAGGATGTGAGGCTGTAAGTTGAATCTCTTGCTCTCTCTTGCCTTCTCTCTGCCCTTCCACCATGAGACGATGCAGTGAGGAGGTCATTTGCCAGATGCCAGCCCCTCAGTTTGGACTTCCCAGTTTCCAGATCTGGGAGCTCATAAATTTCCATTCATCATAAATTTCCCAGTCTCAGGTACACTCTGTTATAACAGCACGAAATGGACGAGGACAACTGCCTTACCTTGCTTGGTAAAGGATTTTTAGTTAAATGGAAATATTTTACATGACTTCATCATCCCAAATAATTTATTTTTTCCAATGATTTTTAAAAACATTTTCATTTTTAAAACTGAGGTTAAATAGAGTAAGCCTAGGATTTAAATGTTGGTTGTATCATACATTAGTCTCAACTTTGGAGAACTTTCAAAAAACTGTTAGATGCCAGGTATTATTCCAAAACAGTTGATGAGACTCTCCAAAGGTGATGTCTGGGTACTGATATTTTTTGAAAAGTTCCCCAGGTGATTCTAATATGCAGCACAGTTAGAAAGCTTGAAATATTGCCTATTTGTGCGAAGTCAGCGGACGTAGTGCCCCCTAAAGTAGTAGTAGTTCATAACTTGATCCTGATATTCCAATGACATAATTTTAAATTGAATATTTAAAGGCAAAATTCCAAGCACCAAAAATATTTTCTTTTCCTCTTAGATCTCTTGCCCAATAAGGGTAGTCATTTATAGTAGCTTTTTAGCTAGAGCTCCCCAAAATTAGCACTTGCTCTCAGGAGACGTACACATTAATTCTGAAAGTGATATTGACGCCAAACCTAGCATGAGGAAGGAAGCCATGTTAATCACATGGGTTTCAGGTCCATTAGAAACACCAGAGAGGGAGAGAAATTCCTTTTTGCCAAATGGAAAATGTCAAAAAATCAGCAGGGTAAAATAGAATTCGATTTTCATGCTTCTAAGGAGGAGGAAAATAGAAGAAAATAGAGACTAAAAATATGCCAGCCAATTCTCTTAAATAAGTTATTTTAGTACAAGTCCATCACTAAATCAAAGATACTACCTTTGCAAAATTATCATTTATTTAAAATAAAAATGTCCCCTTCTGCTTCTTTTTCTGAATCATGGCATCTCTCTACCTGCTGTTCCAGAATATGGGTCTAGGCTTGGTAAACTGTGAGTCTGTCCTTACCTGCGGGTTTAAGTCTTTGAATTCAGACCCCATCTGTTCTTTTCTGCTGTTAATTGTTTCTACATCCGTCTGCTCACTGGCAATGTTCAAAGATGTCGTTAAAAGAAAAACAGACACTAAGATCATTTTTGAAATATTTTTTGGAACATGGTGCATTTTCCTCACTAAAGTATAGGAATGTATGCTTTAAAAACGTACTTATAAAAATAAATTAAATCTTTAGTATAAACAGGGTTATTAGGCTTCATCATTCAAAATCATACTGAGAATTTTGAGTTTATAATTATGAATACAAGCAAACCTATGGAATCAATGTTTTCTAGCAAAGGTGGCTATAAGAACATTGTTGTAAAAAGAGCCATAATACATTACTATCTTCGAGGAAAAAAAGAATCAGGATGAGTTTATACACATCCATAACGTAAATATGCAATGACACAATAACACACTGGCTTATCTGAAAACTTTAGTCATAAAAGGATATTACATGGCATTTAGTTCTGACACAGGTAGGTAGGATGTTGGAGACTATAAACGATAATATGTGAGCTCAAAGACATAACCCTCTTAGCAAGTGAAACTTCCTAGCTGTTCTAGGCCACTCCTGTTACTGTATTCCTTGTATCCCTGAGCACATAATAAACCGTTTTTTAAAAATTCTGCTTCCCTTTGCCTTGTTTTTATATATAATAGAAAGAGAACAAAATTGCAGGGTTTAACGTCAGAGCATGGTATCTAATAATACTCCATATAACATATTTAGCATAAGATTTTACTTAACTGGAAAATTCTTCACGTTTGAGGTACAGGGCTTTATTGCATATGCAGATCTGTAGACAATTACTCATTTTACTTAAAAAAATTATGCACTTGTGGTGTCTAGTTCTAGCAGTCAGCTTTGAAGACTGCCTTGGTCACTTATCCTGTGTCTCAATTTCGTCACCTGTAAGATTGGGATAATAATGGGATCTACTTATAAGATCGTTGTGAGGATTAACTGAGTAAATATGTGTGAAACAGAACAATGCCTGGCATAGAGTGAGTGCTATGTAGCCATGTGCTATTATAACATACTTGCTATTATGAGCTTTATTAGTTTGGTACTATGTACTGTGGTTCCCAAAGAGGTCAATTCTTTTGACTTTTAACAATCTAAAGAAATTAAGCACAGCACAGTGAAAAGGGAACATGCAATAAATAAACATACATAAAGAACAGTCTATGGATTGAAAATACAGGTGTGCGCCATATTGCATGTTTAGAAAATACCAAAATCACTGAGCGAGGAGGGGGCCAAGATGGCAGACCGGAAACAGCCTGCGCACCCTGCTCTCGAGAAGAGAATCGGAAGTTATAAGCAGATGTTCACCTACAGCTGGACCGTCTTAGAGACAACATTGTGCATCATCAGAAAAGCAACTGGAGACACCCACAGTGAAGGAGAAGGAAGCTGAGTGCACCCCCAGCAGGATCAGAAGGGACCTGGGGAAGGTGCCCGCATGTGGGGAAGGATCAGAGGAGAGAACTCCAGGCCTCCGCACTCCCCCTGCTGACGCTGCAGCCCAAGCCGCAGAGGGCCTCAGCCCCGACCAGACCGTGGCAGGCCTCCAGACTGACCAGGGAGCTGCTTGGGGACTGGGCAGCGGTGTTGCACTGAGAGCTGGCACAGCTGGGTCTGCCGGCTTCCAATCCCTGGTCACTGCAACTGACACTATTCTGAGCTCTGGGCCCCGGGGGTCTCGTCTATACAGGGCCGGCTCCACTATAGCCACCTCTTCTTCATCACCTCTACCACGTGGGGGAGGGAGCAGGGAGGGCAGGCATCTTCACATGCCCTGAGACTGGGTACTGTGCCCCCTCCACCCCTGCCACCAGGGGATCTGAGCAGAGCAGGTGCCCATGGCCTGCAGCATTCGCCACTGCCATCTGGATAGTGCTGCTGCCATTGTCCCGAGTAGCACCGCAGCAGCTGCTGCTGCCAGTCCTGGGTGGAGAGAAAGTCTCAGCCACTTTACCTTGCCCACAGTGCTGTGTGCTTCGGCGTCCCTGTCCCCCATGAGCGGCCATGGCTCCACATGCCTCTGTGACCCCACCTACTGAGTGCCACCCAGCCATTGTGGCCCTGCACTTTGGCTACCGTCAGTCTCGTTCCCCATGTGCCATGATGCTGTTCTGCTGCAGCGACCTTGCCACCACACACTGTGTGCCTCTGTGGCCCTGTCCACAGCAGTGCCACCGTCACACCTGGACCTGGATGGAGTAAGCGCCCACAGCTCTGGCACCCAAGGACACCATCTAAATAGCCTTACTCAGACATCACTGCTACAGCAGTGGGGAGACCTGGGCAGAGCAAACTTTCATGCCACCCTCCTCTGGGGAGAGGGACACACCCAGCCCTCCAACTGAGCTTCAAACAATGGCTTGGGGACTAACCCATCACTCTGCATGAATATCCCCCCAAGCACTGGCTTGGACTGTGGCAACCACGGAGGAACAGGACAATGTGGGAGAACAACTGCATGGCAAGCTTTGAGCGCGTCCGCCCTTTTCTTGTGGGTCAGTCCTCAGAGCAGGACACAGCACACTGTCCAGGGACGTCTCCTTCTTTTCACTAAGTAGGAAAGTTCACAGCAGAGGAGAACAGGTGCACCACAAACTTATCTGTCTTCAGCTGAGAGAAGAGGTTTCAGATTAGAAAGAACCAGAAAAAGATCTCTAGCGACATGAAAAAACAAGCCGTTTCAACATGCCAAAGTATCACAATAGGTCTCTAGCAACAAATCCTAAACTAAAGGAAATTGTCAAAATGTCAGATATGGAATTCATAATATGGATGCAAATAAGATGAATGAGATTGATGAGAAAGTTGAAAATCAACATAAAGAAGCCAAAAAAAATAATGCAGGACGTGAATGAAAAATTCTCTAAAGAGAAAGACAACATAAGAAAAGATGTCCTAGAACTAAAAGCAAAGAAAGAACCATTTAGGGAATTTCAAAATACATGAGAAAGCTTTAACAACAGACTAGACAAAGCAGAAAAATAATTTCAAAGCTTGAAGACAAGGCTTTCAAAGTAACCCAGTCAGTCAAAGATGTGAAGAATAAAGGAGACTCAGTGATCACTCAAAGAAATATGGGACTACGTAAAATGAGGTAAATATAAGAATCATAAGTATCCCTAAGGGAGAAAAAGAAAAAAGCAAAAATCATGGAAAACCTATTTGAGGGAATAATTCAGAAAAATTTCAATGGTATTACCAGAGATTTAGATATCAAGATATAATATGGTCATCAAACACTTGAAAGATTCATAGCAAATAGGACATCACGGAGATACACAGTGATTAGTCTGGCCCATCACGGTGAATGAGAAAATCCTACAAGCTGCAAGATGAAAGCAACAAATAATTTACAAAGGAAAACCCATCAGAAAAACAGAATTCTCAGCAGAGGAAGCCAGAAAGGATTGGGAACTTATTTTTAGTATTTTAAACAGAATAATTGCCATCCAAGAATTTTGTATCCTGGAAAACTAAGTTTCATAAATGAAGGAGAAATAAAGTTGTTCCTAAACAAGCAAATATTAAGAGAGTTTGTCACCACTAGACCTGCCCTACAGGAAACGCTCAAATGCACTCTATAAATGGAATAGAACAATCAATACCCACCAGTGTTAAAACACCTGAAAGTTGAAGCTCGTAGCTCTTATAAAATAGTGGCACACAAGAAAAACATAACAAGACCCTTCTAACTAGCAAGGACTCTCATAGACTCAAGGGAGAGGGATGGAAGAAAATACTCCACACACATGTAAACAAAAAGTGAGCAGGCGTAGCTATTCTCATATGAGATAAAATAGGCTTTAAATCAACAATGATTAAAACATACAAAGACAGTCATTCTCAATGATAAAGGGAGCAATTTAGCAATAATATATAACAATCCTAAATATATATACACCTAATACAGGGGCTTTCAGATTCATAAAACAGATTCTACTAGATCTAAGGAAAGACATAAACAGCAGCATCATAATAACCAGAAACCTTAACACTCCACTGACAGAACTGGACAGATCATTGAGGCAGAAAGTCAACAAAGAAACACAGGACTTAAACAAGACTCTAGAACAAATGGACCTAATAGGTATGTACAGAATATTCTACCCCAAAACTACAGAGTATACATTCTTCTCATCAGCACATGAGACACCTTCCAATACAGATCATATATTAGGCCACAAAACAAGTCTCAGAAAACTTGTAAATCCCAAAATAGAAACAATACCATATATCTACTCCGACCTCAGTGGAATAAAACTAGAAATCAACTCTGAGAGGAACTCTCAAATCTATACAAAGTCATGGAAGTCAAACAATCTGCTGATGAATGATCCTTGGGTCAATGATGAAATTAAGATGGAGATCAAAAGATTTTTTTCAAACAGAATGACAAAAAGTATACAAGCTTCCAAAATCTATGGAATATAGAAAAAGCAATGCTAAGGGGGAAATTCATATCCTTAAATGCCTACATCAAAAAGACAGAATGAACACAAATTAACATCCTAATGTCATACAAGGAATTATTAATAGAAAATGAAGAACAAACCAAACCCAAAGCTAGCAGAAGAAAAGAAATAACAAAGCCCAGATCAGAAGAAATGGGAACAGCAGCAACAACAAAAAACACAAAAAATAATACAAAGGATTAATGAAACAAAAAAGTTGGTTCTTTGAAAAGATAAAATTGATAGGCCATTAGCTAGATTAATCAAAAATAGAAGAGAAAGGACTCAAATATGCTCAGAGATGAAAAGGAGATATTACAAATGATACAACGGAAATACAAAATATTTATGACTACTATGAAAACCTTAAGGAAATGGATAAATTTTTTAAAACGCACAACATTCCAAGCCTGAATCAGGAAGAAATAGAAATCCTGAACAGATGATTAATGAGTAGTGAGACTGAAATAGTAATATCTCCTAACAAAAAAATATTCCTGGGCCAGATGGATTCACAGCCAAATTCTACCAGACCTACAAATAAGAACTGGTACTCATTCTACTACTGAAACTTTTCTGTAACATGGAGAAGGAGGGAATATTCCCTAACTCATTCTACCAGCCAGTATCACTTTCATATCAAATCTATGAAAGGACAGAACAAGATAAGAAAATTACAGACTAATATCTCTCATGAACATAGATGCAAAAATTCTCAACAAAATATTAGCAAACTGAATCCAACAGCACATGAAAAAGATAATTCACCATAACCAAGTGGGTTTTATCCCAGGGATGCAAGTATGGTTCAATATACACTATTAAATAAACATAACTCACCACATAAATAGAAGTAACAATCAATACCATATGATCATCTCAATAAACACAGAAAAGAATTTGCTAGATTCCAGCACCCATTCATGATAAAAACTTTCAACAAACTAGGTATAGAAGGAACATAGTTCAAAAAAATGAAAGCCATAGATGACAAACCCATAGCCAACACTGTATTGAACGGGGAAAAGTTGAAAGCATTTCCCTTAAGAATGGGAACAAGACAGGGGTGTCCACTGTCACCACTTCTATTCAACATAGTACTGGAAGTTCTAGCCAGAGCAATCAGGTAAGAGAAAGAAATAAAGGGCATTCGAATGGGGAAAGAGGAAGTCAAACTATCCCTGTTTGCTGAAGATATGATCTTGTAACTAGAAAACTCTAAAAACTCCACCAAAAGACTCCCAGAATTGATAAACAAATTCAGTAAAGTCTCAGGTTAACAAAATCAATGCACACAAATCAATAGCATTTCTATATACTAAATGACAGTCAAATAGAGAATCAAATAAAAACTCAATACCATTTACAACAGCAACAAAGGAAAAAAAACCTAAGAATATGCTTAAGTAAGAAGGTAAGGAGGTGAAAGATCTCTGGAAGAACTACCACAAAACACTAATGAAAGAAATCATAGATGACAAAAACAAAAGGAAAAACATCCCAATGCTTGTAGATTGGAAGAATCAACATCATTAAAATGTCCATACTGCCCAAAATAATTCTAAACTTCAAATGGAACCAAAAAAGAACCTGAACAGCCAATGTAATCTTAAGAACAAATTGGGAGGCATCACATTTCCTGACTTAAAGTTATACTATAAGGCTGTAGTAACCAAACAGCATGATCCTGGCATAAAGGTAGAGACATAGACCA
Organism: Avahi laniger; assembly: GCA_963575035.1. Lineage (NCBI taxonomy): Eukaryota > Metazoa > Chordata > Mammalia > Primates > Indriidae > Avahi > Avahi laniger. The sequence continues at coordinate 14,689 of CAUYSK010047301.1, read as the reverse complement.
ATGGAACAGAATAGAGAACCCAGAAATAAAACCATATAGCTATGACTAACTGATTTTCAACAAAGTAGACAAAAACATAGACTGGGGGAATTACATCCTACTCAATCAATGGTGCTGGTAAAATATGGATAGCCACATGCAAAAGAATGAAACAAGATCGCTGCCTCTCATCATAGACCAAAATTAACTAAAATTGGATTAAATACTTAAATGTAAGACCTGAAACCATAAAAATTCTAGAATAAAACATAGAAAAAACACCTCTGGATATCAGCCTAGGCAAAGAATTTATGACTATGACCTTACAGACAAATATTTGCAAAAACAAAAATAAATAGATAGCACTTAAATTAAAAAGCTTTTGCATAGTAGCAGAAGTAATCAGCAGAGTAAATAGACAATCTGCAGAAAAGGAGAAAATATTTGCAAATTCTATATCTGACAAAGGACTAATATCCAGAATCTACAAAGAACTCAAATAAAAAAAAATATAACCCCATTAAAAGTGGGCAAAATACATGAACAAAGTTTTTTCAAAAGAATATGGACAAATGGCCAACAAACATATGAAAAAATGGTCAACATCACTAACCATCAGGGAAATGCAAATTAAAACCACTGCCCAAAATGATTTACAGATTCAATGCAACCCTAACCACGTTATCCCTATCTTAATGGCCATTATTTAAAAAATCAAAAAACAATAGATGTTGGTATGGATGCAATGAAAAAGAAATGCTTATACTTTGTTGGTGTGACTGTGAGTTAGCACAACTTCTACGAAAAACAATACATTGATTCCTCAAAGAATGAAAAGTAGAGCTACCACTCAATCCAGCAATACCACTACTGATATTTTTTTCCCCAAAGGGGGAAGGAAAAAAAAAAAAAAACCCACCTACACCCAAATGTTTTTTGTAGCACAATTCACAATTGCAAAGATGTGGAATCAACATAAGTGCCCATCAGTTGATGAATGGATAAAGAAAATGTGATGTATGTATGTGTATGTATAGTACTACTCAGCCACAAAAAGGAATGAAGTAGTGTCCTTCACAGCAGCTTGGTTGGAACTGAAGAACATTATCCTAATTGAAGTACCTCAGGAAGGGGAAAACAAACACATGTTCTAATAAGTGGGAGCTAAATGATGGGTACACACATTCATAAGTGGTGTAAAGCACATTGCATACTAAGAAGGGAGGACAGTGGGAAAGGGGTGAGGGATAAAAACTTACCCATCCAGTACAGTGTACACTATTCCTGTGATGGGCACCTTAAATGCCCTGACTTCAGTATTATGTAATTCATCCATGTAATAAAAAACATTTGTACTCCCTTAATATTTTGAAATAAAATTTAAAAAAAAATGAGTTTGAATTAAAAAAAAATCAGAGTTTGTCTTTTGGAATGTGGTGTATTATTATAGTTCATTTGCAAATATTGCGTGGCGTTGTTCAGTTAAAGAAGTATGAAGATACTTTGAAATGCATTGCTGGAAGTGTTTGTAGAATAAAATTCATAAATAAAAATGAAGAGTATTGTCAGAGTTCTTCATTTATTGCATAGAGGAGACTTAGCTTTGATGATGTATCTGATAGTCAACATAGAAAGCAGTTCATATCTAAATTCAAAATCTTTTTTGTAATTTTAATTAAAATTCAAAGGATTCTAGGGAATTATACCATTAACCTTTCTCTGCTACAATTCAAAGGATCACTTTTTAGGTCAGTGTGAATAATGAGTTTGCTAGTCTCATCCAAATGTCCATTTGTACAACTCCCCAAGCCAGGAACAGGATTATTAACTCATCAGCCATTTGGCAGTCTTTGCCGAAAGAAAAGGGCCAGATGGGAGTTTCAGGTCAGGGCTGTCCTCAATTGACAATGATGAATGACAAATTTAGTGACGTTTTTTCTTGATTTAGTTCACTGTTACCTGATTCATTAGAAAAATTTTAAAAATGGTTAAAGACCCGCCAAAGAGGGGAGAGAAGCGGATAAAAAGGATGGGAAACACAAAATTTATGCAAAAACATTTTATCAGAGCTATCTGTAATATAATTGCATCTGTGTGTGCATTTTGTGATTGAAAAATAGAGGACTAGTGCTAGTCAATGGGAAAATTATTATGAAATTTTGTATTTGAAAGCAAAAAAAGAAGACAAAAGAAATGGGAAGAACATGTGAGCATTTGAGGAAAGCTTCCTTAGAGGGAGTTGAGATATTCCTAGATAGCACAAGAGAAATAAACTGAAAAAAACAAAACAGAAAAAAACCAAGAGGAAAAAAGATTGTGAAGAAGGTAAAGGCTAATCAATATCAGTAAAACCACGCTGGTGACTGGAGGAGCTGGTGGAGATGGGAAAGGAGAGAAGAGTGAACTAACAGTGTCCTACAATAAATTCCTTTGCACTTGAACGGAACTGAGATATGTAAGAGGAAATGTGGTCTCCGGTTGTCTGCTCAGGAAAGGGGATTTTCAGTCATTAGCAGATTTGAGGAAATCTGCTGCTGGCCCCCAAGAAGGAAGCTGAGGCAGTGTGAGCCTGGGGAACCGCAGTGTTCAGTGAAGCTTTCTGTGGACAGGATATTGCGGGGCGGGGAGGGCGTTGTCTTCCCATAGTAATTGTTGTTCATGTGGCAGAGTGTCTGACGAAATTATTGAAGTTTTCATCTTCCTTTTGGTTTATATTGGGACAAATTCCACTGCTAGAGTACACCAGGCAAGGCATCTCAAAGGAACTATCAACCTACAGGTAGAAAATTGAAAGGCTTGAAGATACAGCTAATGTTATTTCCCTTATAATAGAATATTACAATTTTACAAAAGAAAGAAAACAGGGAGTAAACCAATAGCTTCTGTGTGGAAGGCCAGGGCTTATTTTCCTAGACATAATTTAACCATTGAGAATGTGTCCTTGATTTGGATTGAATTATTTGCAAAGAGTAGAGGACAGTGACCTAGATACTTGCCAATATGATCAGTAGGATTTTAACTGAAAAGGGGAGAGGGGAGAGGGAGAGAGAAATTCTTTGATTCAATGAAAAATAAAAAGCCAGCGTACACAGGTTATGAAAAATAAATTTTCTTTGGTACTTACTATATGCTATAACTGTTCGAAGCTTCTTTCATATATTAGATTGTGCAATCAACTTATTGAATAGGTCTTTTTATTTTTTAAATCTTCACGCATTGCTTCTCAGCATTTTGGCTAAGATCAAGGGTAAAATCTTTACCAATACATGAGGAAACTGGGGTCTGAAGAAATTAAGAAATCTGATCAAGGTCATACTGCTAATAAAGATTAAAATTGGCAGTCCTAGTCCTGTGCCCATGCACTTAAACGCCACCCTCTGTCTTTCTAACATAGGTATGTCACAATAAAAGGGGCGATAATGGAGGAAGGGCCGAGTAATTCACTAAACGAAATGTTCAGAGTGTCAGGAGACATAATTAGCATCCAAAGGTGGTCACGTAATAAACAAAATGAAGGTAAACTTTAAGTAAAGGCAAGACTTTCCAGCCAGATGGAGAAAATGGATGATGAGCTTTAGGGAAAAAAATGAAAAAATATATGACCCCCAAAAATACAAGTTCCTATAGTGATGAGACTTTCCAATTATGTGGATTCATGCAGAAGATGAATTATTCTAGGAGCATACTATTTGAACATCTCCTATCCAAGTTCTAACCAGGCAGACTCTGCTTAGTTTCCGAGATCCAGACAAGATCAGGCACGTTCAGGTAGGTATGGCCATCAACAATTTGAACTTCTTAGAACTAGTTGTGTTTGTTTGCTGGGGCTACCATAACAAAGCCACATAGGTTGGCTTAAACAACAGAAATTTGTTATCTCACAGTCTGGAGGCCAGAAGTCCAAGATAAAGGTGTTGTCATGCGTGGTTGGTTCCTTTCCAGGGCTGTGTAGGAGAATCTGTTCCATTTTGTCCCCTAACTTCTAGTGGTTTGGGAAATCTTTGGCATTCCTTGGCTTGGAGAGGCATCACCTAAATTTCTGCCTTCATATTGACATGACAGTCTCCTGTGTTTGTGTCTGTGTTCAAATTTCTTCTTTCTATAAGGACATTAATCATAACAGATAAGGGGCCTGGCTCTATTCCTACATAACTTCATTTTGATTAATTACACTACAGTGACCCTATTTCCCAGTAAGATCACATCTGAGGTACTAGATGATAGGATTTCAACACATGAATTTTTCTGGGGACATAATTTAGCCAATAAAAATGGTTTCAAATGATATTTTTATTTCTCAGATGACAAAGCAAGTTATAATCAGGACTACTACTCTAGACTTGATCGTGACCATCAAATAATGGTGATTGAATATGTGGAGACGTTGACTGCAGGTGGTTATAACTAAAGAAGGGAATGCCAGGCACACAATGTTACAAGTGTAATAGAAAGTTCAGGAAGGTAGAGTGCAATTGGTAAGAATAAAGATATATATGGAGTCTCATGTCCTGGGGCCTTAGAGAAATAGTGGCTCAGCAGAGATTGATAGCTCAAAAACAAAAAATTCCCAATCACGAAGGATCCCCACATAATGGGGTAGAAGATGGGGTAGGGGAAGAGGTGTAGTCACATTGATCTTTTTAGAAAGAGCATTCTGAGGAGCTCAAGTTTATAATATAGAACTTTCACTAACATTTAGGTTTTGTTGATTTTAGAGTGAAATTTTTCATGCACAAAACATGGAGATTAGATGACATGACCAAGAATATTAAAAGTTTTATATACTTGTATAAAATGTGAGAACATCTATAACTCTGAATAAAATGTGGCTTCAGAAAAATGTCAAAGGTATTGAAAGGCTTTTTCAAGAACGTTAAGAGCAAGGAGAAGACACGGTATGCATAAGCCCGCTGTTTTGGGACAGATGGTGTAATGTTAGCAGATAATAGGGAAAACTCAGAACTCCTTCACTGTTATGGGATTTTATCTACTTTGTTATAGAGGGAATTGGTCTTCAAGAGAGGTGAGATAATTTTTTTTCTCTTTTGAGACAGGGTCTTGGTCTGCCACCCAGGCTGGAGTACAGTGGCATGAACATAGCTCGCTGCAACCTCAAACTCCTGGGCTCAAGCAATTCTCCTACCTCTCCCAGGTAGCTGGGACTACAGGCACGTACCACCATGCAGGACTTTTTTTTTGTTTTTTTGATAGAAATGAGAGTTTCACTATGTTGCCCAGGCTTATCTCGAACTTCTGCCCTCAAGCAATCCTTCCTTCTTGGCCTCCCAAAGTGCTGGGATTACAAGAATGAGCCCACATGCCTGGATGAGGTGAGATAATTTATAGAGTGTACCTGTTGCTCTCAGTGATCCAGACAAAATATATCATAGGTTTCAAGGGAACTTGGGGAAGAGATGTCTGCTAATACATTCTGAGGACTTGTGGGAAATGGAAGGAGTGTTAGAAAATTGGGGGTAGGAAGTAACATACCAGTTTCCAACAAATGGAGGGCAGAATAGAGTATCTGTACTGCAGATGGGTGAGCTTGAATTAATTCCAGAAAAAAGATCTACATGACAGGAGTTTGACAGTCTTTGGTCATGCATGTCTTATGGCCCTTGATGTCCTGGGGTTCTCAGCAGAAATCGTAAGGAGAGCAGAGCAAGAGGGAGAGGAGTTGTTAGGAGGAAGGAGTATAGAGAGAGGCTGACCATTTGCACGGGGATTCTAATCAAAACATAAATCCTTTTCTTTTTTCAGGTAGGATTATGGTTAGGCAGAAGGGTTCTATGACTTTTTTAAAAATCATGGAAAAAAACCTCACAATACAGTGAATTACTAAACACTTGGCTTGTGAACACCCGGGGAGGATTGCAGCGAGCAGCATTGCCCACAGCGGGTCTAGAGAGGGTTGGTAATGGGAATTTTCCTTTCCTTTTTCTTTTGGTTCTTTTTATTCCTCTACTTTTCCCTCCTCTCTCCCTTGTTCCCCTCTCCATTCCTTGTTTCTTTCTTTATCTTCTTTCCCTTTTCTTTTCCTTGCTTATAAATATCACCAAAGAGTTTTCCAGACATGTAGAAAATAATTTTCTGCAAGACACTGACAATAACTTCTAATAACTTTCTTGTGGAGGAGACAGAAGAATGGGAGATCAATGATAGTATAATTAGGTAAAATTGTAAGTAGTTGATTAATTGGATGTGCAGGTTAAAAATTTAATGAGTTGTTAACATAAAACATATCTCAAGAGCTCTATTTCCTTTATGGTAATACCCAGCGTTTTCAATTAATAACTATTTCAATTATTAAAGCACGCTGATCAAATTTGTGCACTACACGAAGCTGTGAGGAATGACAAATTTATTTTTAGATTCTTTCTTTTAAAGCGTCTCAGCAGGCTGGAATGGGAATATAAACTGCTCCATCAACCCAGCATGTGCAAGGACCGCCCCAGCTGAAGGTGTGAGTAGGTCACCCAGTGGGGATGGGAAGGGATGCCTTAGCCAGGCTTCTGGAGAATAACCCAAGCCCGTAAGCTGCAAGAGGACACAGATGGGCACATGAAGGTCATTCTCGTGGCCACACAATAAAGCCAACCTCAGAAGCCTTCCATGCCAAGAGAGACCGCGAGGTACCTGCACCAGCTGGAGGAGCAGGTGAAGGCAAAGAAGTGCCTCACTACCCACGAGGACGCCAGCGTGCATCCGACCACGAGTGATGCTTCCATTCTGTCCTGGCTGCTCCCAGCTGCTGGCCTACCTGAGCATGGGAAATTAAAAAATGGGATCAGGTAGAGTAAGAGGGAAAGACTCTTGAGAATTTGAGAAAGATCAGAGAGGGAGTTGTAAGCATTGACTGAAAAATCAATACGTTAATTGCCTTAGATATTCGCTTACATGTGAGCATGTTTTGATCCATAAATGACCATGACTGCATGTGGCAAGATTAAGTAATCACTGCCAACAGGACTAGGACCTCACAGAGAAATTTAGTTTTGTTAAATATGAAAGAATCCCCTCCTCTCTCTCACTTATCTGATTTGATACTGCTTTGCTCTGTCCATCCTTATTTAATAAGGAACATTTTGACCAGTGCCTGGAACTTTGTAAATGCTTAATGACGGTTTTTATAAATAGAAGTCCTTTTTTTAATAATGTCGTGTCTAGACCACATGTGGAAAATTATAGTCAGTTTAAGATGAAAATTGATAAACTAGGGTATATCCAAAAGAAACTGTTCAAGATAATGAGTATAATTCTTGCCCCAAGAACAGGAATAGTAATATTGTCCCGACTGGCCCAACTGTACAACTACTGTCTATAAAGTAAACATGGGTATAGGGGGCAGTGCTGGGACTCCCACAAGAAATGGCAATCCGTGGTTTACGGTGAATAAGGAATGAACTAAGCAAAATACTTAAGCATCCCGGTTTGCTATGGGGAAGCCAGAAAGAGTGGGTTTCCCACTGTCGGTTGTTAAGAAGGGAGATTATTTTGGAACATTGCCTAAACAGATAAAAGAAATGGAGGAGAATCAAACCCATGCAAAATTAGGGACTATGACAATGGGTTTTAGAATGGCATAGGATACTATGCGAATGTGAGGTGAGAATTGAATTGTCGTCATACATAATAGGTTGTGTGTTGATTCTATTATTATGCAGTGAGTTGGGTTGGGAAATTCAAAAGAACAAAGATAAAATCTTGTCCTCAATTTACAGTTTAGTAAATATAGGTATGTAAACAAACACAGAAATAAATATCCCTGTCATAAAAAAAAGATATGTGCTGCATACAAGCACAAAAGAGAGGAGAATCAGGAAAGATTTTCAAGAAAAGACGTTTGAATTGAGTTTACAAAGATGAATATATTTTCTCCAAATTAATTAGAAAAGGGGCTTTCAGATAGGAGAACTTATAATATTCAGTACAAGAAGGGAATATTATTATGAAATAGTCTGACAAATCCAAAATGCCAGAAATTCAGTACAATCGGACTATAAGAGATTACCATTAGAGGTAGAAGTTATAAAGAAATATAGGTCCTAGATCATGGAGAGCCTTAACTGGATATTAGTATTTTCTCCCATTTTCTTAGGGAGGGAGGCAGGGAATTAGTGAAAAATTTTAAGCCAAAAAGCAAAAAATCACACTGGAAAACGTCTGAAGATGAATTGGAAAAAGGAAGGATCATAGACATATAGAGATTTTTTTGAGGCTGGGTCAGTGATCTCAGTAGGAGTTGATAGATTCCTGAAGGAAAGTAGTGCTGGAGGTAATGGTGGAGGGGAAATAGAATTAAAAAATTCTGGTCCTTTTCTGGTTTGGGTGTTGGAAGGAGGATGAATCTTGGCTAGATCTCAGGTTTCTGCAAGAACATTTACCAACAACAGTAATACAAGACACAAGAGTCATTTCAATATATGAAGATAGACGAGCTCAATTTTATACATGTTGACTTAAGGTGTCTGTGGTTAGCAAGTGGCAATGTCCTGTGGCCAGTTGACTATCTAAGTCTGGAGCTGAGGAAATAGTGAATTTGTGATTTAAATTTCAAGCATATAGGTAGATGATGAATCACTGGGAATGTACGGTTTAGGCACATAATAGGAAGTTGTTAACGTATAAAGAGGAGGAGTAATGTGTAACATTTTAGGTTATATCAACAATAAATAGGTTCCTAGAAGACAAAGAGCCAGGCAAGGTGATTGGAAGAAATAGCTAGAGAGTTAAAATGAAAATGTATGTGATGTGTAGCAGAAGCAAGCCAATGAATAAGAGTTTCTGGAAGAACAGAGCATATGATAGAGTCGATTGTAGCAAAGTTGAAACAGGTCGAGGACTTAAAAATTGCAGATTGGATTGATTGATTGAATGAGCTGTAGGGGTGGAAATCACATTGCAGTGAACAGAGGGAGAATGCAAGTTGAAGAAATAGACACAAAGAACATGAGTTATTATTTTAAAGAATGTGACTGAGATCAGTTTTTAAAAAGAGATGCCCTTTCCTCAGAGACCAGAAGAAAGAAGTGATGACGAGGTCAGATACAGCTAAATGTGGGTGCGGGAACAGGAAACATTATGTAGCCCTAACTGTATCATTACATAGCCCGAAGTATATTTTTTCTCAGAAAAGTAAGAGCCCCGGGGCTGGGCAGCAGGGCAGATGGCGGAAGGAGCATAGTTGCTACCCAACACCACTTGAATGGATGTGAGGCACCACGTTCTCCGCTCACAGAAAACCTGACTTATGATAACCATGTCCTACCTTTTATTCTTCCAGCTCTGGCTTCCAGTTTTGGCTCTATAACCATAGACTTAAGTTTGAACTTTGTGAAATCTCAAAGACAGCCCGAATCCTAGAACTCTCCCTTGTCAAATCTCTCTCTCGTTCTCCAAAAGCCAGTGTCCGTCTCGTCCATTTTGCCATGGAGACATCACCATGTCCATCCTGCTCTACCTCCGTTGACGCCAGCATAGGCAAAGCTGCCGTCATCCGTCACCCGTGCGATGAAGTAGCTACTGGCATGTAAACGGCTCATCAACGGAGACACTGTCTGGGTAACCGCTTTATTCCTGCAGTCCGGAAGAGGGCCGAGAGCTGGCACCTGGCGAGCAGTACATACGTATTGATTAAACGGGTATGAGATGGGCTTCCCAACTGGCGTCTTGGCCTCCCATCTTACTCATGTTTTCTCTGAACCCTGCCACTCAAAGCGTGGTCTGTGACCCTGCAGTAGCCTCATGCCCTGGGAATGTGCTAGAAATGCAGACTCCCAGGCCCCACCTCCAGACCAACTGGATCAGAACCTTTATTTTAACAAGACCCCTAGGTGGTTTGGAAGCACTTTAGAATTTGAAAAACACTGCTCTAAAGAGCATCCAGAGAGATCTTTCTTTCCAAATGCAAATATGATGTCACTCATTCTTTTCTTAAAAATGTTTCACTGGCTTCTGTTGCTCTTGGGATAGAGACGAACATCATTATTTCAGTCTAGTCTTCCCCCTCCTGCCCTCCTGGCCCCCCTTCCCACCTACGGCCCCGTCACACGCTGTGCTGCCACCTTCTCTCAGATACTTGAACAAGCCTCGCTCCGCCCGCCGCAGGGCCGCGCTCCTGCCGGTTCTTCTACTTTGCTCGTTTTTGTTCTTACCCACAGCTGCCTTCACCCAGGTGGGTCCTACTCGGCCTTCAACTTTCATGTCGATTTTAATTTTTATTCAGGAAAGCCTTTTCCGACCCTCAGATTGCATCAAATGCTTCCTCCAGATAGTCCCAAAACACCATGTTGCTTTTATATATGATATTTATTACAGGTTATTAATATTTTTGTATATTAGTATGATTTGATTAATGGCCGTTTCCACAATCAGGATGTGAGGTCTGTGAAGAAGGAAAAGGTGTCCGTTTTTCTCACCATAATATCTTGATTGCCTGGCACGGTGTTTAGCATAATAGATGTTTATTTAAAGAATGAAAGTCACAGACAGTTCGTTTATTTTTCACATGGAAGTCACTAAGGAGTGTGGTAGGATTTGAAGGAAGAAGGAAACAGAGACTGCTATTTCTAAAGCCCTCAGTTAGTCTGTGCTGATGGTCAGGAAGGTGCTGTGCATAAAAGCTTCAAGAGCAAGCTCTTAGAAGATTTATTAATGCTCCCACCAAGGGGAAAACAAAAAGCAAAATGTTGGTAGTAAGTCGCAGAGAGAAAGTAAAAAGACTTCTTGAAATAAAAAACACCAACTAAGTAACTAGTGATTTCAACATTGTTAAAAATAGTAATGTCTGCTTTGTCTTTGGGTTTATTAGACTGTACAATAGGAGAGGCACTTTCCAATAAGTATTTTGAATTTTTTAACTATCCTGCAAGGAAGGTCTTAGTACTAATTTCTTTAGCAGGACATGAGGATAATGAATTTCAGAGAAGGACGGTAACTTCTCCAAGTTACATGGCAAAGGAGAGCTCAAGTTTGCTCGAATTGAAAGCAAAGTTATTTTTACTACTTTGTGCTCTGTCCCCGTGAACTTTCCCAAATAACAAAATATTGTTTATGTAGTACTGTTTTACAATGAATGGATTTTAAGTCTTTGGCACTGAGAAGAAAAACACTGTTTTAAAATAAATTTTAAAGGCCTATGAAAGGCTCTTTTCATTATAAATTTTAAACAGTGCAATGTGTGTTCTTTTACAAAATGAAATTTTGTGCAGTGTGGGTAAAGTATATATCAACAGAGAACAGGTTAAATAAGAAAAAGATTCAGTTTCTTCTTCAGCACTGAGTATTCTAATATACAAAGGCTACAGTGTGAGATAATATTTTACTTAAAAAATGTAAAATTTGAAAATTATAAGAAGTTCATACGTATTTAGAATTATTTTTCTTTACGTTAGGAAAAACAAAATATATGTGCACAAAAGCAGAAAAGAAGCACATTCATAAGCCAAAGTCCAATCTCCAAATAAATTAAGCAGGGTAGAAATAATCATGTAACAATGTCTAACCAGAGGCATCTCTTTACTCTCATATTACTTGAAGCATCTGCTCAAATTCACAACGGTTGACGTTTGAATCTAACCCGTCAGTACCTTTCAGTATACATTGTTTGTTGATGTCAACTTAAGTTCTTTATCACAAGAAGAGCAGAATAGAAGAGATTCCCAGGATAGCAATGAGGTTAATAAAAAATAAGTCATCAATATACAACATAAGGGAAAAATAAGACTGTTGGGAACTGCTGTAGTAAGAGAGCCCATTTCTTTCTCATTAAAAAGAAAATGTCCTAAATTTTTTAAGACAAAAATTCTCATTGTAAATGCATTTTCTTCATTACTAAATAAGGTCTGGTAATTTTGTCTTATAAATTGGACCGAGAGGTTGTATGAGTTCTCAGAGGGTGAGACTTGTAATGATTATCACTGTCCTTCTCAGTGGAACCCTGGTGCTACTAAACGTGATTTTCCTTTCCCCTCGCGGTGATACAGATGTTTTCCTACAGGACAGAATTAATAGTGGAGAATTGTTAAGGATGTGACAATAATAATCCGGGGAACTGAAAAGACAAAAAAGAATCACAGTATCCGTTGCTGCTCAGGGCCATTTTTGCTCTCCATGTCTTAAATGACATCCATTCTATGATTTACGGGCATCTCTCTTTCACCTAGAGAGCCCTCTGGGTCAGCACAGTTACATAGCTTTGTTGACAAATGCCACAGAGCTGACTATTCTCAGGGACCATCTTGAGTTTCCGCTTAGTCACAGGCAGACCACAAACGAACATGATAAAAACCTCAGAGTGATCTTTGATCCTAGGCTGCCCGTCTTGGCTATGTTGGTTTTTCCAGAGTATTACCTAGTGTTTCACTGGTGCGCCAGGACCCTGTCACTCTCACCAACATTGCCCTGGGGGACGTCTTATAGGGCGAAGTGTTATGGCCCACATGCCTGACTAGGAGAGCAAGAGAGTTTTCTGGATGTTGAATATTTGGCAAATTCCAAAAATTAGAGAGAAAAACAGATGGTTTCAAGACAGTTGAGAACAATGAAATTTTATTCCTCTTCGACATTTATATAATCAAATGCTTTGTGGGTGAGGTAAGATCCAGAAAACTGCTTGAATTGTAGGTCCCTTGAAGGACCGGGAGCTTGTAATAGCATTGCCCTCAGCTACGCTCAGGGGAGGAAGGAAATTGAAGCAGCTATTTTTCCTAAGTGACATTATGTGTTCCCAATTAACAGACATAGGCAAGTGGAAAGAGTCGCGTGATTGAAGAGGCCCACAGGATGGAGATTTGCCGAAATAAGTGCCCAGCTGGCCAGCTGTGCCCCTCTCTGCGCACATCCATAAAGTACTTCAAGAGACCACTGGTAACCTTCGCAGGCCAAACATCCACCCCGCGGCACACGATTAAACTCTCAGACAATACAGAAAGAGAGCCCTGCTGGTTATTCCGCTTTCAACTGGCCAGTATTTCAGCTCCACAATGTAATCTTTTTTTTTTTTAAATAACAGCTCGCATTATAAGAAAAAGGCCATGTAACTGGAGGACCAACCGGCAATAGTTGAACAAAGTACACGCTGCAAACTGTTTCTTCCTGGAACTACTAAACGCACTCAGCAGTTTCAGAGTTAGCAATGTTTGTTGCAAATTCACATGCCCAAATTACCTACCTTCAGCAAAGTCTAGGCCACATTCTAGCCCCAAAGACGATACCGTTGAGTATTGTTTCTTACACGATTTAAGGAGATGAAAGAGGTAGGTGCGTCACTTACCGCTGTCACCATCACTGCGTGCTGGTCGCGCGGGTAGCGCTGGCGTGGCACCGAGCTGGAACGCAGGCCGTGGTCCACCGCTTCGGCACACAGACGCCGGGCTCTGAGTCTCTGGCTTTCAAGCCTTCTAATTTGTATCAGCTGCTTGACCTCGGGCAAGGCAATTCACCGCTCTAAGCCTCAGGTTCTTCCATTTGTACAATTATAGCAGTAATTTTAAAATTAGGAACAGGACGTTGTAGGGATGAAACCTTGTAAAGGATTTCGGGTAACACCTGGCACCTCTCGGTGCTTACCAGCTGCCTCGGTTGTTGCTAACAGCTTCATTATGACCACTATTATTCTTCGGATATAAAAATGATTTATTAAAAAAACTCAGGTCCTTTGAATTGGTTTTCTCTTTATTAGTAAGAGGGTCATGCAGAACCATGAAAAGCTTAAATTGACATCAGCACCAAATAAGCAGGGCCACGTCACACAGTGCTTGGCGGGGACATTTGGTTTTCACTGAGAAGGCAGTCGGGGCCCCTGAAGAGCTCTGAGCCGGGAAGTTTTCCGCCACCCGGGTGTGAGGGAGGGAACGAATTCAGGGTGGTGGCAGGGAGACCACAGCTAGTCATCACCGTAGGGGGAGAGTTGAGAGCCAGCTGCTGTGGTTTCTTTGGATTCTAAAGTTATCAAATGTTGTATTTTCAAGATGTAAATGGATTTAAGTCCAAGAGGGAAAATCGAAAAATGATACTTTGGTAAAATTCTGTAGTCATGATTGCTTGTTATGTAAGTATTCATTTTTACCTCAATTTTGTTCTGTTCTGAAGCTTTTTAAAAAAGTATACAGCTTTTTTATGGAAGCTTATTTTTGAAAAATATATTTATAATCCCATTAGAAATCTGAGTAAATAAAAAGTGACTTTCCTGCTCAGTTTTGTTTGACCACAACTTTTTTTTTTTTTTTTTTTTCCTGAGACAGAGTCTCACTTTGTTGCCCTGGCTAGAGTGAGTGCTGTGGCGTCAGCCTAGCTCACAGCAACCTCAGACTCCTGGGCTCAAGCAATCCTCCTGCCTCAGCCTCCCGAGTAGCTGGGACTACAGGCATGAGCCACCATGCCCAGCTAATTTTTTCTATATATTTTTAGCTGTCCAATTAATTTATTTCTATTTTTGGTAGAGACGGGGTCTTGTTCTTGCTCAGGCTGGTCTCGAACTCCTGAGCTCAAACAATCCGCCTGCCTCAGCCTCCCAGAGTTCTAGGATTACAGGCGTGAGCCACCGCGCCCGGCCGACCACAACTTTTTATTTATCAATTAATAAATGACAAATCTGTGTCCCTTTTGCCAAGTTCTCTAAAACTGAAATGGCAGTTATCTCATAACTGATCATATATATATTTATCTTATTTTTGCTATCACAATAATTTTGCAAGCTTGTTACTAAATA
>CAUYSK010047300.1:0-34109 GCA_963575035.1 Avahi laniger | reverse complement strand
ACAGAACACTTACGGCAATAGTTCTCAAAGTGTGATCCCTAAACAGCATCGACATCACCCAGAAACTTGTTAAAAATGCAAATTCTTGGACTATACACCAGTCCTACTGAATCAGAAATGATTTAGGGCCCAGCAATCTGTGTTTTAACAAATACAGATTGTATATCTGTGTATTAGCAATAAACAATAGGATTTTTTTTTTTTTTTTTTGAGACAGAGTCTCACTCTTTTGCCCGGGCTAGAGTGAGTGCCGTGGTGTCAGCCTAGGTTACAGCAACCTCAAACTCCTGGGCTCAAGTGATCCTTCTGCCTCAGCCTCCCGAGTAGCTGGGACTACAGGCATGTGCCACCATGCCCGGCTAATTTTTTCTATATATTTTTAGTTGGCCGATTAATTTCTTTCTAATTTTAGTAGAGGCGGAGTCTTGCTCTTGCTCAGGCTGGTTTCGAACTCCTGAGCTCAAACGATCCGCCAGCCTCAGCCTCCCAGAGAGCTAGGATTACAGGCGTGAGCCACCGCGCCCGGCCTGTACTGTCATAATTTTAATTAAAAAATTAAACTTTTTATTTGGAAATTGGAAATATACCCAAAAGTAGAGAGTAGAATAAAGAACCCCATATACTCATTGCCAGTTCCAGTGATTTCAACATTTTGCCACTCGTTTCATCTGCCCCGCCTTAGTTTTTCTTTTTTAATTCCACATTACAGATCTCCCCTTAACTGGGTGAAGTGTTTTACCCAGTCTGATCCTGGAGGGGAATCTGGTGTGACTGAGAGCCGTGGGGCGGGCCGCGGGAACAGGCAGGCGAGCACAGCTGTCTCTCGCATCAGTTTCCTAAGCAGGAAGAGGTTGGAGGGGATGAAGCGAGACTTGGGCGTGTTGACCCCTTCCCTGCTTGACCTGAAGGGCCTGTCTGACCTTTCTAGCCTCCAAGGGCGCCTTTGGCCTTACTCTGTCGACCAGCCTGCCCTGTCCCTGCTCAAGGCTTAGTCCGTCAAAAAACCAGTTCTTCCCTTCTGTAGTCCTTCCCACCCCAGGAGAAGCAAATCGTCTTCCTCTGCAGGAGATCAGCAGGCAGACCCAGTTTACCCAGAAGGGATTGCTCTAGTCTTTGTCATAGCAGCATTAAAGTTGAACAGGGGAACTATACTCGACTGAAGGCCCTTCACCACCAGCATCACACCGGGCAGGGCGTGGGGATGGGAACCGGCAGTTTAAAACTTCTAGGCCAGGCATGGGGACTCACGCCTGTAATCCTTGCACTCTGGGAGGCCGAGGCGGGCGGATCATTTGAGCTCAGGAGTTCGAGACCAGCCTGAGCAAGAGCGAGACCCCGTCTCTACCAAAAAAAAAACAAATAGAAATTAGCTGGACAACTAAGAATATATAGAAAAAATTAGCCAGACATGGTGGCGCATGCCTGTAGTCCCAGCTACTCGGGAGGCTGAGGCAGGAGGATCGCTTGAGCCCAGGAGTTCGAGGTTGCTGTGAGCTAGGCTGATGCCACGGCACTCACTCTAGCCTGGGCAACAGAGTGAGACTCTGTCTCAAAAAAAAAAAAAAACTTCTGTGGGGCTCGGGTAGCATTCCGTGGAAAGATAGTAAAATGCCCTTAGGGTCTGTGTGCCATGCCCACAGCTATCCTTGAGGATCTGAAGTTGAAACTCTTCATTGTATTACAGAAATTTGAGGCTGTGGAGAAAAGTAGAATAAGAAGCTCCTGTGTAGCCATCACCAGTTTTATAATAAAAATTATCAATATTTTGCCATATAAACTTTTTGATCATGCATCCTACTAGTAAAAAGAGTTTTCTGATCCCAATTTGGATATGTTCTCTGTTTACAAATTGTCTACATGTACCATTCTACTGTTATATTAAGTACATAAAAAATAGAAAAGCAAGTGGAAACAAAACTTGTAATGTTTTCCCCATACCCTGCATTCATCCTGTACAGCCCCTGGGGGCACACGCTCCACGTTGGAGCCTAAGTGTTTAGAAACATCATATAATTCACCAAACGTGTTGGAACCCAGTGTGTGGCAGACACCGTGTGGGTGCTGGAGGGAAGACGCGGGGGGCAGGGTCAGAGGCCTCACCGCCTACAGCCCGCGCAGTCAAGGTCGGGCCGGCATCCGACTCTCCAGGTGGGAGGCTGCCTGCGACATCGACCTTTTCTCCTCCACGCCGTCTTAAACAGGAGCCCCAGCGTGAACTCTAGACCCCTCACTCTGGGCATGTTTCATGCTTTGTTGTTGTTTCTCATTTTGACAGATGATTTTTCCTGGCCTTCTGTGATCATTTCCATTGGTCTGATTTTGACCTTAGCCGCTTTAAAAAACAACAAAACAACTGTTTTATCTCTGTCATTTTCTGTAGCAATCTTTTAGTTTAGTTTATCTTATTAAATTTACTTCCTTTTTATCTTTCATTTAAAAATGAGGGCTAGGCAGGAGCAACGCAAGGGACACAGATATGGTGACAGACCGGGTGCCGGCACCCTCTCTGGTCCGTTCTGCTTTTCATTGCTTCTTTTCATTTTTCACAACAGGACTTGTTTGGTCCTTTGATGAAAATTGCTTCCCAAGTTCAGTTGGTCAAATAAGGCATAGCCTCCATGATTTAAAAAAAGAAAGACAAAAATAAACTACCCATCCAGATGATTCCCGATTCTAAGAGTCTGATTACCCCTGCAAGACTGGAATAGACTAGCCCTGCAGTCCCCGCCCCCCGGGGCCTCAGCCCGGTACCGTCTCCAGCCTGTTAGGAACTGGGTCATGCATCACTGCCTGAGCTCTGCATCCCCAGGTCCGTGGAAGAATTGTCTTCAAAATTGTCCCCCAAATGGTTGGGGACCGTGGAGGAGCCCCAAAGATAGTGTAGTTAGTCCTGGCAGACTGCTGAGGGGAAAGCCTTACTTTGTTCCCAGAACAGCTAGGAGCCTGGCGGGGCTTTGAGAACTGAAGACCCCGCCTGCTGGCACCATGAGCACCAGCTACTGCTGGCTCTGGGCGGCAGAGGGCAAGGGAAGAGCGAGAGGGACTGCCGTCGGGGAGGCTGGTGGGGGCTGGCCCTGCTGACCCTGGAGACTGGTAACGTATTTTGAACTTCTCTCCAAGTTTTTCTTTTCAGATGGTGGTATAATAGAGTCTTTAACCAAGTGTGAAATCCTTTTTTATTCTGCTCAGTTTATAAGGTAGAATCAAAATGGTCCATTTAACCTCAAGGCAGTGAATTAATAGCATCCTCTTTGCGGTGGGCAGGTCTTCAAGACGACCTCCCCTTGTCTGGAGAACGGGAGGAGGCACTGTGTGGCTGGAATGATCCGGCTGGGTTCCCAGGAGCCAGCTTTGTTCCTTTGTTATTTAGACTTGCCTTTTTTAAAAAGAGGGAGCCTGTAACATCTTTCACTAACTATAGCCTGTATATAAATAAAAAGCCCTGCAAGCTCAAGGAACCTGCCCTACTTCCTAAGCTTGTTAAGTCTCCATTCTTCAGCAACAGAAATTCATTCGATACTGGGGACTGTTTTTCACGCATTTACCAAGAACTAAAGAAGCAACTACAGAAAAACAAAACAGCATCGCGGGCAAGCTAGAGGTCTGTAGAGCTAAATATATGCTCTCAGGGCCAAGCATTAACTACCCTGTCTATTACTAGTACCCTTCCTACCAGCTAAACTTTGAAGCAGCCTCCTATCCTACTTAAGCTCTGTTGGAGAGGTGGAAACAGATGTAAACCCAAGAATATACAGAAATTTAGAATGATGGAGGTAGCATTTTAATTCTATAGGAGGAAGCATGGTTTGGTCAGTAAATAGCTTTGGGACTTTTGGCTAACCATTTATAAAATATTAAGTTAGATATCTGTCTCAAATGAGACTACTGGATCCAATATCGAGTTGTGATGTGCTGTTATACTACGACATAGTCAGATGTCTTGGGGCGATTATCTTCTTAATTGAATCTTAGATCTTTGGTAGATTTACAAGAACCTAATAAAATTTATATGGAAAATTTCTTAAAATCTTTTTACTTCCCTTTGAATATGTGAGCAAAAATCTACTTAAAATCTCAAAAGCGATTGATGTTATGTAGGTTATTTAGCAAAGAAAGCAAAGTGGCAAGGTGAAGAGAACATCAGATGAGGTCAGGATGCTGAGTTTCAGATTTCCGGGCTGCTACACACTAGTTGTCTGGCCTTGAGAAAAATCGCTTCATCTCCCTGGATCTTGGTTTCTCATCTGCAGGAGGAAAGAACGGAATTCTGCTGTGGGCAGCGGTTCTTCTTGCTTTTACTTGCGTAGCTCACCCTGACAAGCCAGCAGCCCTTGTCCCCTTCCTTTGCTCATCCCCACCACGTCTTCATCTGCCGTGGGCTGGAAAATGAGGTGACCAGTTAGTTAGGCTTGGGTGAGGTGTAGTGGAGAGCCTGGGGAGGGCTCCCTTCTGAGTGCTGTCCTCCAGGGTTCTTACTTGTTTCTGTTGTTTAGAGCTGCAGTCCCCAACCCCGGGGCCACGGACTGGTACTGGTCCACGGCCTGTTAGGAACGAGGCCACATGGCAGGAGGCGAGCGGTGGGCAAGTGAGCGAAGCTTCACTTGTGTTTACAGCCGCTCCCCATCACTCGCGCACTCGAGTCACCACCAGAGCTCCGCCTCCTGTGAGATCAGCGGCAGCCTTATATCCTGCATTATAGTGAGTTGTATAATTATGTCATTATATATTGCAGTGTAATAAAAATAGAAATAAAGTGCACAATGTAATACGCTTGAATCATCCTAAAACCATCCTCCTCCCCCCAGTCTGTGGAAAATTGTCTTTCATGAAATCGGTCCCTGGTGCCAAAAAGGTTGGGGACCGCTGCTTTAGAGGCTTCCTGGTTTGCTGCTGAGATGGTTGAAGTAGCCACATAAGTGACCCCTGGTTCAGGCTTGCACACTGTCCTCGTAGCATAGAATAATGATGATAGCACACTCCAGTGCGGTTTCTCTGTAATGTCGAAGCTTCAGGCCAGCACATATTTCTAGTATTGGCAGTGATATTCCAGAAAGATATCTGTTGCCCTTGCAGGAGTTTTATAATTTTTTTCTTGTTCATTAGTCATGATGATGCCTATAAATGAAGCTCTTGGGAATTGTCTTACGTGGGATTCCTTCTGTTTGAGAATGTGACTGGGCACCCCTTTGTAAAGATGCTGAGATTATGGTATTCTGGATCACGACTTCTCAAAGGAACCATTTATATGCTTAATCCTGCTCTTCTGCATGTTTTGATATATTTTTTAAAATATGGTAGAACTTCTTATATGCAAAACTGTATTTAGTCATGCTATTAGCATTTAGAAACCCATATTTCACTTGAAGGTATTTCAAATTACATTTTTCCTGTTTTTGATAACTGTGCATGGAAATACAACTATAAGCTAGAATTTTCTATGTTGCCACAGATGAAAAAAGTGTGTCTTGGTTGTTCACACATAAAGCATACACTGAAGCACGTATACTTTAATAATGATAATCTTCCTGAGTTGACAACAAACAACTCTCCCGCTCTCAAACTGCACCTCGTTTCCTGACTAAACATGGGCTTAGCAGGAATCTGCCTATGGTTTAGCAGTCAAGTGACAAAGATCTGGGCTTTCTAATTGACCACAAACTTAACGATATGCCAGCAATGTGGTACATCTACTAAAAGAGTTAATGCAAATAAATGTAGGTCACATTGATAGATCAATAGTGTCTAAATTAGAGGAAGTGGCTCGTTCCACTGTCCCCCGCCCCCTGGAAAGGTGAGGAAACCTAGTTGCAACTTTTCAGCCATTCATCCCTGGCTGCAGCTTTCAGACGTGGTATGATGTGGGCACATGTGTGTTGTGACATGTACATGGGCACTTACACATGAAGATGCCTAACCGAGATCTGGATCCCCTGGGGCAGTGCTCTGAGAGTACGATGCTGTCTGCCATTAGCTCTAGACCTCTGTCTGGAAATCCACAACTCTGCCTCTTGTAGAAGATTCACATGTCCTGTTTCATTTCAGAAAGCGTTCTGCCATCGACATTAGCCATGTCAACCCCCTCCCTGGTCTACCTATGGGTAGCTTTGGTATGTGAGGCACAGAAGCCCTCCCTTCCTCATTTGTGTCTGGGTTCTCTGTTCTGAAGCAAGTTAATGCTTTTCAGAGCCTGAATCCAAGGCCTTCCTTAAAACACGTAGGTACCAATTTGTGGTTCTTTTGACTTTATACCTCCCTTGTTGCTCTTCAAGAAAAATGAGACTCTTCATCTCACTGCAGTCTCACTACCTGATAGCTAGCTTTGCCATAGTAACAATCCAAAAACTCTGGGACTTTCAACAAACATTTACTTTTCATTCATACATCAGTGGCACTAGAATACCTACTGTGGCTCTCCTCCGTGTATCTTCTTCTTCTGCAACCGAAGCTGAGGGAGCATCCCCTGTTTGGGATGTGGTATTCTCATGGCAGAAGGAAAAGAGTCTGAGAGTTTCTGTTTGGACAAGACGTGTATCCCATCTGCTCATAAACCACTGGCCAAAGCAAGTCACACGGCCCGGTCGACTCTTTTCCAGCCATCGATCCCGGGCCACAGCTGTCACAGGGGACTAGGCACGGGCAGCAGATGGTGCCTAATTGAGACCTAGGCCCCTTCGGGGGGACTATGAGAGACTCAAAATGCTGGGGAAGCCCCTAATAGTGATGCTGCTCTTCCTGACCACAAACAGACTCTGCAGGGAAGCCCCGCCTTCGAGATGCTTCCCGGTGTCCCACCTCCTGACATCCGTCCTCCTTCCTAATGCCCAGGTGTCCCCGGGACAAGGTAGCTCTCACACGGGTAATCTCATTTTATTTTCACAACAAGCCTGTGAGGAAGTTATCATTATCATCATTTCTAGTTTATAGACAAGGAAGATGAAGTAACTGGTTACACGTATATATTAAATAGTAAGTAGAAGATCCTGAACTTGAACTGTTTCTCTGACTCCAAATCATGTTCTCTGAATGGCAAAGTAGGATGTTAAAAATACTGTGTGTTCTCTGTGGGTACAACAGGGTACATGGTGTAAGAACTATATATGGATAAAAGTTGAAAAGGAACAGAAAAATTGAAGTACTTGGCCTTCAGGGTAGCAGAGTTTTATTTCTTTTTATGTTTTAAAGTTGACTTAATAAATACATTTTTAAATAACAGAATTTTAGCTCTTAGCAAGCAAGAGATTGGAAGTTTGATGGGAATGGGAGAATCAGGGATCTGTTTGTCACTGGCTTTTTTGGGACGCAGAGACTTAGGCCAACTATCAAACGCCATAGTGTTTGACAGGCTACTTCATTCTAAAAGCTCCTTCAGTCCCCAGCTTCCCCGTCCGAACAGCTGCTCTAACTCATATGATGAGCAAGGCAGGTTCCTGTGAATTGAGAAGACTAAAGCCAAGTATAGTTTGGATTCAGATCAGATACTGCACAGAGAGTTGAGGTTGGGCCACGGTGAGAAAGAGAAGAAAATATCAAATGTTAACAGAGAGTACCCCCTAAAACTGAGTGCAAACAGTGCTACAGGATTTGGGCCAGCAGGGGTAAATGCAAAAGAGGCAGCTGTAAATAGAAAATATAAATGTAATAGGAAGTCTAGAAGGCATTTCAAGAGCTTTCTGCTTTTGGGAGCCCCTTCCAAAGACTCTTAGCCCCGCCTCGTAGACTGGCCTCTGGGTGCTCAATCTGGCAGTAATTGTGCTCCTAGATGGAAATTTTATGTTTTCAAGTACATTTAACATTATCGTAGTAAGTATATGATGGTATTAACAGAGAATCCTTCTTTTTCTTTTACCTTAGAACAAAGTTATCTTTCTCTAAAAATTATTTCTATCTTGTATAATCAGGTTTCTGATAATAAAATGTGCTGTGTGCATGCATCCTCGTGATTGACAAAGGTATTTCCATGCATTTATTTTTGATATTTATAGTAGGGGTTTGTTTTTATTTAGACACATTTAAGTTATATTTTCTGAAATATTACATATGAACATAGTAAAAAATC
This sequence comes from Avahi laniger, assembly GCA_963575035.1. Taxonomy (NCBI): domain Eukaryota; kingdom Metazoa; phylum Chordata; class Mammalia; order Primates; family Indriidae; genus Avahi; species Avahi laniger. Next base: position 26,053 of record CAUYSK010047300.1, on the reverse strand, counting down.
ATTAACCAATTAGCTCACATCACAGGTATGACTGGGATCCTGCAAAACTAGCCTTATAGAAAGTTGGATTTTACATGGAAGAACAGATGAAAGGTTATGTATCATTTGCCCCAACCAATAATGTAGTTATTTTTTCAAGGTAAACCTTTAATAATGTAAAAAGTAACAAGAGTGATTGTAATTTTTAGATGTTCTTAAAACTTACATTTAATTTTGAAGTCATTCAGATTTTAGAGATGAGAAGCGTAAGAGCCCTACATCAAGATCTGTGCTTTTATTGTCAGATTTTAGACTTTTAAACTCTATTTTGAAAAAATTTCAAACCTTGCAAGAATAGAACAATGAATTTGAACATACCCTTCACCCAAATTCACTAGTTGTTAGCATATTGCCCCATTTTCTTTTTCTTTTCTTCTCTTAATATGTGTGTGCACATACATTATGTTTACTTATTTTCTGTGCCTCCAAAGGACTAAGAATTCCCTTACATAACCAGAACTGCACTACAGTGATCGAATTAAGGAAATTTAAAAATTGATACAATATTATCTAATCTATAGATGCTATTTAAAATTGTCTAACTATGCCAATATTATTTACAGCATGCCGCCTCGCCCTCATCTCCTTAAATCTGGAATTTCCTCAGGTTTTTGTCTCTTTTTGATCTTTTATGACGGAGATCTTGGGAGAGGACAGGCCAGTTGTTCTGCAGAATGTCCTTCATTTTGGCAATTTGGGTTTCCCTGGCAGTTCTGCATTCTTACTCAGGTCATGCATCTTTGGAAGAGTTGCTACTTGTAAGATAAGAGACGCTGTGTCCTCTTGCATCATGCCAAGAGCACCTGATGTCAGTTTGTCCCATTATTGTTTCGGTACTTCAGTTTATTATTCTTTAGAAGAGTATGTACGCTCTGTTGTCTGAGATCAAATCTGGCTTACCTATGTCATAGTGGATATTTTTCTTCCAGCCCAGAAGTTGTTCCTCACTAAGGTCTCTTTATTTTGTGAGTTTATAGATTTGGAGTATAAAAACAGGTTGGAACTGGTAAACTAAATTAGCCCAGACATTTTATTAGTATTAGTCTACTTGGGAGAAATAGGAGTAATTCTCAAATCCAGTCTGAAGAAATACATGTTTAACAAAGAAAAGTTAGTTCTTAGCTAAAAGAAGCTCCTCTATAAAAATATAATCTGTCTTAGAATTCCTTTCATAGTAAGCTACCTGTTTTATTATAGGTGATTTAATTTATGTAAAAGAAACTGTTTTAAGTTATAAATATTAAGGCGATATGTTAATTAGCTTGATTTAATCATTTCACTATATATGTGTGTGTATGTATATCAAAACATCACATTGTACACTGTAAATGTATACAATTTTTATTTGTCAGTTACACCTTAATAAAGCTGGGCAGGAGAAAGGCTGTTTTCATGTATTTGACAAAGACATCTATCGTGTAACATATACACATTGCACCATTGTGTGAGATTTAATGGTCTGGCCTAGGATTTGGTTTTTGACAACCAAAACGGTTGCCCTTTATGATGCCAGTCTCAAAAATGTTAAGAATGTACCCCAAGCGTCTCTTAAGAAAGGGTTTTGGATTTATTGACCGTGAATTTATCTTGAATTAGTTTATATTTTCATTTGTGCCATTTGGGAAATAATGAGTTACATGTTCCACTTGTATTTAGATGTTATTCCTTTTTTCCTCCTTAATTCGGGGGTTACAACTCAAACATCTAACATCTGAGTCAGAGAAGTGGTCTGGGTGTCAGGACTGAAAACACGAGAGTGGACATCCCAGTGCCCGGAGAGCCACCTCAGCTTCGGCGTGTCACTGCTGTGTGGGACTGTGGGGCCAGAGTGGCCAAGATGTTCTCATTTTTCCCCAGAAGCCTCAGATCTGAACTTTTAAGCATTGTGAATTCAGTAAAAACCTGTAAAAGACACTGCAGAAAATAGACATCTCATGGCTTGCTAGTTTATTTCTATATGAAATATCTCTCATTTACATTTCAAGTGCACGTTCTAGTTTCTGAGATTTTGGATGAATCCATAGTCCCCCTGATTCCCCACCTAGAAACTGTGACAACTTTTATCATATCATTCTTTCAGCTTTCCTCTTAACACACTGAAGACTATTTTAAAATTATTCTGTGATTATTACATAGAAACAGCTCCATGTGCTACATTATTTTATTGACCTTGACCCAAGGCACACTGATATACGATAGTAAAATTATGAAATCAGTCCTTTCATCTGTTGCTGTTATCAGTTGTTCTTGAGGGTGAGTGGTAACTTCATGGTCAGAGGCCAACTCTTCTAACCTTCTCTCTGCAGCCGTCATTTCATCAAGCTGATAACGTCCGGGGAACCCGCCACCACGGGCTGGTGGAGAGGCCAGCCCGGAACCGCTTCCACCCCCTTCACCGAAGGTCTGGGGACAAGCCAGGACGACAAATATCCTTTTTTGCTGTCTGAGGGAAGTATGAGTTTTGAAATGTTTGAAAGGTTTTCAGGTTTATCTTCCCTGCATTCCCCTTTGGCCTCAGAATCTTCATTTTATGCGATGAACGGAGGCACTAAAAATAAATGAGCTGGAAACTGGAGACATCTCTGCAGCCAGAATTTGGAAAGATCACTGTAGGTGTTTACTGTGTGAAAACATCGATAAAGTGCAGTTTAATGAAATAACTGAACACAAACACGTAGGTCAGCCCCATTGCGAGGTGTTCTGAACATTTTCTTCAGAAATCAACAAAGGCAGAGTTAAACCTGACTTTGAATCAGGTTAGAGAGATTTAGTCTGTCTTGCAAAAACGGATATACAGATACGTGATTTATTTGCATTTCTGTTGATGTGCTGATCTGCTTTTGGAACTTACAGAAGAAATGTCATACCATTTTCTGTTTGTGGAGTTTCAAACTCAATAAATGACAACTAATCTATAAATCTAGTATTTAGGAGAATCTTATGCAGTGATGCGTACTCACACCAAACTCTGCTGTGCTGTAGAAATTAAAGAAAAGGAGGCGATGAATCCGTTTGACAGTTTTATGTAATCAGTACTTCCTAGGGGTGGGGGGGCGGGGTGGGGGCAGGCGCTGCTGCCACTGTGTGACCGGCATTGTGCTGAGGGCTTTGGGGACACAGAACCGAGCTGAGCTTTGTGGGAGAGGACGCAGAGGTGTGCCAGGAGGGCCTGTGCTCTCACTTCATCTTCTCAGCACTCAGGCGCAGGAGTGGAGGGAGAAAGGCGGGGCGAGTGTCCGGCGGAGAGCTGAGTTCCTGGCAGCGGTGGCAGAGCTGGCTTCAGGAGCCTAGAAACCAGGAAGTGGGGGAGGGCACTCATGTTTGCGGAGCACCTACCCGTGCCAGGCTCCGTGCTGGGTAATTTGTCCGTCGTTTAGTCCTCAAGACTCACTGAGTCCTTTATTTTTTTAACCCCCATTTTCTGATGAGGAAACTGAGTGTCAGAGTAACTTGACTCGCCCAGGATTCCACTGCCGTGGTTGTAGGGTCCTGGCCAGTCCAGGTCAGGCCTGTGTTCCCGCCACCCGCGTCCCCCACACTGCCCGTGGGGCGGGAGACGGCATGTGAGGGCGTGTGGGGGCACGCGGGGGAAACCCTAACTTTTCTTGCTCTCATACTTCTTGCAGGTTTTAGTCTATGTGGCGGCAAGGACAGTGACACCAGGGGCTGTTTATGTCCCCTGGCTCTCCCTCAGGGACACACCACATCTGGTCCACAGAGGTACCCTGGCTAGTTTTGTATATCATGTGGCCATTATGAGGGAAAGTAAAAATGATAAACGATCTTGAGAACTCTTTTCTGGAACGTCTGATAACTTGAACACAGAATGAAAAAGGTACGAGGGAACTGAGGCGATTCTTCACGCATTCGCACGTGCGGGGGTGGGTAGCACAGCACGTCATTGTCCACATTGCTGGAATTTCCAAGCTAAATACTTCGAGTGTTTCTTTGCTTGATTTAACTATATGTGTATGTATATATATTTAATATATATTTCATTTCTTAATTGCCTCCTTCTCCTGTCCGCGCTCTCATTTCCATGTGTGATACATTATAATGTATATGTGTATATGTGCGCATGTGTATATATGGCCGTCTCAAATACTTTCTGAAGCAAGTACAGTCTAAATATACATGTATACACATAGCTTTATTAACCAAAGGAACAGAAGAGGAGGGAATTGAAGAAAAGAGAAAGAACATTAATTCCTTAAAAGTTTTGTTAAGTGCCTGCTAGTGGTCTGGCACCATTTCAGACGCTGTGAGCACAGCGTGGCCCCTGCCCTTAAGCTGCTTGTAGTTCAGTGGGAGAGGCAGCTTAGCGCACAAGTGGCCCCGGCACGGTGTGGCATCTGTGGCCGAGGTGTCGTGGGCCTGCGTGAGCACATCAGAGGTGCGGCTTCAGCCAGTCTTGGGGAAACAGAGAAGGTGCCTTGGGCAGAATTTAAGGCATGAAGGATAAGAAGTAATGGCATTCCGCAGATATTTATAGAGCCCCTCTCTGTGCCAGGGGCTGACCCGAGCACTGGGGGCTTGGTGATGAATAAGGGAGACATAGTCCCTGCTTTCTTGAGTTTGCAGTCCTGTGGGAGAAGACAGCAAACAGGCAAAAAAGTAATTCAGGTGGTAGGTAGCAAGTGATATATAAGAGAGTAAAGTAGTTGGGAGGGTATGTTTCAGGCAGATGGAAGAGAATGTGCAAAGTCCCAGAAAGGGAGGCTATGCTGGGTGTTCAGGGGACCCTGTCTCTTTGCAGGTAATGTATTATGGGGTCTAAGCTGACTCTATACATGGGTCCATTTGTGCGAGCATCCACAAAGCTAGTCAAATCCTAAGGGAAGGAGAAGCAAAAACCAAATTAATATAAAGATAAATTAACGTTGCTCATCAGACAGTAGGAGTCTGAGTCACTGATCATGAGCCGAGATCTGTGGTCTCCTCTTAAGCCCCTAACTGGGGTCCTGGGACTGGACATCTGCTGATTCAAAGAAAGTTCTTTAGCCCAGGGTTGCCCATGTATGAAGCAGTCTCTTCTGTGGAGTCAAGGGACCATGAGCCTAGTGAAATATAAACATGGGAAGATTTTACATTGAAGGTGTTAATCCATTCAGGAGAATTTGGAGGAGGAGGGCTGCGATTCCATCTTTGCTTTCACGGCCTGTGTCCTGTTGGTTGCAAAATAAGTCACTTAAAATTATTGCCTTGGACATTTATCCATTACCTTCTTAATGACATTTCATCATTTGAAAGTATGAAAATGGGTTTGAACCTCTTTAGAACAAAAAGAAAAAAATGTATTCAGGACTCTCTTATTACAGCTCTTTCTTGGTTTGAGTGTAATTTTAGGATGGGCAAACTGGCTTAGACAAGGTTCAGTCCTATGATATAATCTCAAATAAAATGAACATTGTTCAACAAATATTCCAGCTTCCTCTCAGAGTGGGCAGCCACAACAAGCAGGGCTCTGGCGCAGAGATTCCTTCTGCAGTGGGTGGTCACACTGAAGAGAAGGCTAGCGCAGTGGGCTTGGCTGTTGGCATAGGTTAGCAAAGACCAGGGCGCTGCCTGGCCAGGCCCCAGGCAGGCAGAGGAGAGGTGCCTCCAGAGCTTGCTCCCGGCTGGGGACTTGGGCTCGAGCACTCGGAATAGAAGCTTCTCTGCCTTTCTGCAGCTGCCCGGTCTGTAGCAGCCCTTCTCACTCCTTAGTCAGGGCAGCAGATGTGCCGTGTCCCAAACACCATCTTGTTGAATTTCTAAACTATTAATATAAATTTACAGCAAATGAAGAAGTACTTTCTCAGACCTGTAGGTAATACATTGGGAAACAGGGGACATGCTGAAGAATCATAGAAAATACCTTCTTCTAAAGGGGAAGTATTTTTTGAAAGGGAGAAAAACACGTTTACAAAGTTTCCCAACAAAATTTCGAGTTAACTAGTACGAACAGGCATGAAGAGATGCCTTAGTTAGGGATGATTCTGTTCTCTGGGAGGGGCCTGGCTTTGACTCTTTTCATCACAACGAGGTGAAAATTTTAGGACATTGGTTTATAGGACACTGTTTCTTTGAAATGCATGGCCTATTAAATTTGAGAAACGCCACACTCTCTGTCCCTTCTTGGAGCCTCACAGTGTGTATTAGCGCTCTGAGAAGCCCTGCAGTTGAGAAAGTCCTTATCTTTAATCCAGGGTTTCCAAAGTTTGTATGATCACAAAACCCAACTTTTTCCTAATACCGGTGTCATCTCGAAGGAGAAGGAAACACTGGTCTTTAAAGTTTTAAGGGAAAAATACTCTGACTGCAAAACTCCACGTGAATCTATTTGCCACCCATGTGCCGAGGGAAACAGGAAGATAGAAGCCTCAGACGGATCCCACCCACATGCCTCCCTCAAATCCCACTGTGAGATGTGTTCTAGTGGGATGTAGTTGAGGAAAAGGACAAGAGGAAGTACAGTGACAATAAAGACATGGCTGAGAAATCAGGAAGGAACCCAACTGTGGCCAGTTTTCTGTATTAAATCTGACTCTGGAAAGTGTCTTGGTAGTTGGGTTCTATTAAGCAGACTCTGAGTCTACTTACCCCACCAGCTGCATGGAAGGTCACAGGCCTGCCCCGCAAACTGTCCCTGGCAGAACACAGAGTTCCGGAGGGTAGGAGAGAAAATGACCGGCCTCCAGGCTGCCTCTAGAAGGCAGTTCCTGAGCCCTGCCCAGGTGCACTTACCACATGGGGACAGGAAGCCAAGAGAAGAACTCTGGCCCTGCTCACCTGCACCAGTCAGGCAGCAGCACCAAAAAAAAAAGAAAAAAGAAAAAAGAAACGAGACAGGGTGGAACTTGTTTTCAGCTTCTGTGGCTCAGTAACCCCACCCACTGGTAAATAGGCCAGCAGATGTCCTCCCTTATCGACAGAAAGAGGAGCTACTCCCCTTCCTCTGGGGAAGAGTAAGAGCTGTTCCCGCTAACACCCCAGAGTTGAGCGGAGTAGGACTCCCTGTTGATGGGTCCAGGCAGTGACTCGAGGCGGAGGATTTTCCTCCACAGACCCGCAGGGACACGGGGACAGAGGGAACAGGCTGGGATCACTCAGATCCTAACTCGAGCATCTAGGTGGACGGTGCCCTCATTCAATAAGATGGACCATAAGAAAAGGAACAGATGCGGGCAGGAGAGGGTGAGGGGCGATCAGTTAGATTTTAGGTGGAATTTGAGGTGTCTGGGTACTTTTGGTGGAGAACCCACTAGGCAGCTGGAAATACGCACTTGGAGCTCAGGAGACCTGTTGGGCGCTGGCGGGATGGGTTTGCCAGTTACTGGACCGTGGGTGGTAGAGCCCAGGCAAGGGTGGGGTTGGCCAAGGTGAGGGCAGGGCTTCTCCTCCAGGGAGACAGGCACTGGCCCAGAGGCTCCTAGGAAGCGCTTCCCAAAGCCTCTGTGCCCAGAGTCCCCAGCCTGTCCCCGCCCCCACTCTGCCTGGTGCCCCTGGTTCTGAGTCCTCCCTGTCCTGTCCCTCTGAGAGCAATGGGAGCAGATGGGGCTGCGGCTGCAGGACCCCAGGGGACATCAGGACAGAAGGAAAAGGAGGGGGAAATGGCCAAGGGGCTGAAAGGAGTGCGCGGAGGGATAAACAGAGGTCTGCGACAGTTCGGCGAGTTTTCAAACTCTAGTTTCTATTTCCATCCATTGCAGCTACCTCTTCTTTGTTTATCCTTTTCGTTATCCGTTATCCCTCCTTTTGTGTTTTCTCCAACGCTCCTTTGTAATGTGGAAACATTCCTGGAGGCAAGGCTTAACTAAGCTTAACTAAGGAAGGAAGGGCTGATGTGGTTCGTTAGCGGCCCAGCGGCCTGTGCCTCCCTTCTGCCTTTGCAGGCCGCCGTGGGCAGCCAGCAACGTTTGTTGGATTAAATGGTAAATTCGGGTTTACAAACGAGGGTGTTTTCTCTGCCTGTAGGTTGTTCTGTAGGGCATGTCAGTGTTAGAGTGTAATTAAAGCCACTTGAATGAAGTTTTCTGAAATCTTCGACAGAACAAATAAACCTTTTCTGGGTTTTCCTTGTGTTGCTTTTAACCGTAAACTTATAAGTGGCTCTTTTTGTGCCCACAGTTCTTGGGTTTTAAAATTAAATTAGATGAGACAGTAAGAACCAAGAGAGTTCAGAGGTCCTATCTTTAACTTTTTTCTCAGCTTAATTATGCTGGAAATTTCAGGAATTTATCGTATTTCCATGTTGCTAATATCCGGAAGGTTAAAATGCTAACTATACCTCAGCGTTGAAACAAGCAACGTCTGACCGTTCCGTTGCCGTCACACCACCGCCTTCCGCTTGTTGCCAGCGCTGTGTAAAGACGGCAGCGTGCTGAGAAAAGTGGTAACTTCTGCTTCATGAAGACGTAGATGGCATGTCTTCATGAAGACGTAGACATAGATGGCCAAACCCTGCAGAAGAGAGAAAGGCAGAGAAGCACAGGCTGTGAGACTGGACGTCTCTTCCCTGATGGCTTTGCCAGCTAGAACACTGCTGTGCTTCCTCTCTCACGTGGTCTTCATCACCTCTTCCTCCTCGGTCCCCTCCCCGGTCTGTTCTAATCTGCGATCCACATACTTTAAGCCTGGTCATTAATGTTGAAGACATGGCTTCTCTTGAAAATATCTCTTTTATTGTATTGATTCAGGGTCAGATTAAGAGATAAAATAATGAGACGCGAAGGAAAACTAATCCGTAGAGGATGAGACTTGCATTCCTAATGCTCTCCTGAGGAAGAAAACGTTTCACTCTAAATCATCGTGAACCCACGAGAGCCCACATCTCCCTGATTCCAGGTTCTGCGTTCACCGGAGATGCCCAGCCCGGGCCCCGCCATCGAGCCTCCCGTTTCCCCCTGAGCCCAAGCAGATAACACCTTTTTTTGCAGTCGCCATCCTTCTTCCCAGGAAGCTCCGTGTTTTCTGTTTTTGAGGGCACTGGGTGTTGGCTCACTGTTTGCTGAGAGGCAGCATAGCTCAGCAGAGAGCTCCTGGCTTCGGAGCCAGAGAGCTGTGGGTTCGACCCCTGATCTGCCACGCCAGCTGCAGCAGATTTCTCAACTCTTCTAGAACTGAGCCTCAGTTTCTTCAGCTGTAAAATGGGGGTAATATCATCTGCCTCCCAGGATTGTTAAGATTAAATGACACTGTGAACTCACTTAGCACGGGCCTGGCATGTAGTAGGTGCTTAGATATCCATTTTCAAATTTCTGTCTTTAGGTATCTTCTTTATTATTTCTACGTTAGGAAATAAAGGTTTGGGATCAAAAGTATTATTGGTAACTGCCAAACTCGTATTTCATCCAGTCAGTGATACAGGAGGCAGAATGGGCATGTTTTGGTGGGGGTGGTAGGAGGTGAGCCAGCCGTCAAGGAGGCCGTGCTCCATGGGAGGGGGCGAGGGGGAATGGCATTGGCGCGGGTTAGAGGCAGGAAATACAGCAGGTTCGTGGAACTCGGACGGCTGTAGTGAAGACGAGAGCAGAAAAGAGCACTGTGGCCAGACTGCAGAACACCGCAATTACCAAGCCAGTAAAGTTTCATTTTACATTTTAGGCTGAGGAGAATCACTGAAGATTTTTTAGCAGGAGAATAATATGATTATAGTTAATATTATAGATATAATATATATAATATAGATAATATTATAAGAAGACTATTCTATGGATGCAGTTAACTCAATGAATGAAAATAGTGCACACCTATAGTCCCAGCTACCAGGAGGCTGAGGCAGGAGGATCGCTTGAACCCTGGAGTTGGAGGCTGCAGTGAGCTATGACCGCACCACTGTACTCCAGCCTGGGCAACAGAGCAAGACCCTGTCTCCAAAAAACAAATAAATAATTAGTTAAAAAAAGAAAACGGCTATCCCATGCTCAGTGTGTATAGCACCGCATGGCATTGGGTTCACCGTGCATCTGGAGTACGTTCTAAAGCATGCTGTACCCAGGGAATGATACAGAATTTATGAAACAGCCCCTGACAACACCGGGACACTGGGAAGTTTATATTTCTCCTCAAATCTAATGCAGTTCTTTTTGGGTTATAAGTACCAGAAACCCACCTTAACTTGAGAAAAGGAAATTTATTGGCTTATGTCACTGGAAGCCCAAGGCCAGATCTAAGAGATCATACAATAGCATTGAGACTATGCCACTGCAGCGCCACTCTGTGCTGACGTCACGTGCAGACAGGCTTTCTCTGATGGGAGACGCCAGGCTCGCAGCCTCAGTCGGGCGCTCCTTTTGTTCCTCCCAGAAGCACTCCCCTTGGCCCTGCTTGTGTCATGATCCCAGCCCGACCTTCCAGGGGGCTGAAGTCCCTTGACTAGAGTCCACCGTGAGACAGCCTCACCAGGTCTGGAGTGGGAGTGGAGACGTTCTTGAAAACAAAAGATGCTGGGCAGACACAGTGAGAAACATCCCACATGAGTCATGCAGAGACCACACTGGTTAGAAGACAGAGGAGTAGACTGTCCTAGAGGAAGCCGATAAGAGAAAGCGTGGAGGAAGAGCTGTCAGGTGGAGAGAGAGAGATAAGAGCCAAAGCCTCAGTCTAACTCTCTGTGAATCTACCTTCTTAATTCTGCTTCAGCTTTGTTAATTCTTACTTTTCCTTTATTAAAAATTCTACTTTGATGGTAGTACTTTTGGAGCCAATTACTCCTCGCAGGCCCTGGATGAGAGTTGGCCGAGGTAAGCCATATTTTAAAAGAGATGATGGATGTGTGTTTTTTTCGATGGTTTCACTTTATTTTACCTACCTTGAATGTTGTTTTAGAAATTTATGATATAAAGCATAGAATCTTGTTTTCTCTTATAAAACTTAAGTCTGATTTCAGTACAGGGGTTACTTGAGGCCAGGAGTTTGAGGCTGCAGTGTGCTATGATCACACCTGTGAATAGCCACTGCACTCCTGCCTGGGCAACATAGTGAGACCCCATTTCTAAAAAAGAAAAACAAACAAAAACTTAAGTCTTTCTCTATATAACTACAAGCTTATATGAAAGTCTAAGATGAAAAATTATTTAAGTAAATCTAGATGTTCATATTTAAAACCAAATAGAAACAAATTTGTAATACATTTACCAACAGAATACTCTGGTTTGGTAGTCCTATGTCTGCGATAGGGAAGAATAAGTGCCTTTTCTCCGGGTGTCTTAGTGAGCCGCTGAAAGGAATGAAAGACGCTTGAAATGGTAATTTGCTTGGTATATTTGATCTAGGGTCTCTTTGAGTATTTTTGTACCCAGTATAGAAGATGACAGAATATAAAATTAACTGAAAGAGACTGCTGCATCCATTTGTGTTATCATTTTCAACCACCAAGTCAGATTTAGGAGGCATTTGAAATGTACGTATCAAAAATATTAATCTCTCTGGGTTGAGATCTACTCTCCATCCACTCTCGGGAGTCTGACTGAGTGCTTACTGTGAGTAATATGGCCTGGGTCTCGAGAGGAAGTAAGGATGGTAACAGCAGCCTCTGCCTCAAGTGGGTTTTCAGCTGCCCTCAAGGATCTAGGGACCTGAGACGATAGGATAAATACAATCTCTTATTTTAAATCAGAAAAAGGCATCTCCAAACTGATATTTTTCTTACAAATAGCCAAGAAAAAAATGCCTTATGCTTTCCAGAGCACTGGGATTGGTCAGATTAATATTTTCATAACCTGGGTAGCTGTAGCAAGTATATTCCTCTTCATGGCCATCCACACAGGAATGCAAAATGTTTGCATCTGAGATTGCCAAGGGCTCCAACACACACCCAGGGTACGTGATGAGGCTGGAGTAAGACCTTGCAGCCCCGGAGAAGAGTCAGTCATGGATTTGAACGGTTTCAAAAGCGATGCAAAGGGGCTTGTTTGCCCTTTCCTTGATTCCTTAACGCCTGCTAGTTAATTTTGTTCTTATGGATTTGTGCTTGATTTTATCCTGGAGATCAGAGATCAGAGGAACAATTAACAATTTAGTAATGATGAGCACAGTGAGTGCGGCGTGGGCGTTCCTGAGTGCTTCTCAGGTTGTATGGGAGGCTGGTAGAAGAGCAGCGCTCACCCCCGGGTCTGAGGCTCTCCTTTGCTCCCTGGGATTGAACTGCTTTCCCTTTTGTGTTGTTCCGGTTCTCAAAGGCAGCAGCCTCCTTGGAAAGAAGAGAAGCACCCTGGGTTCCGTCTGACATCTGCACTTAACAGGTACGGGGACTGTTTCCTAGCCAAAGGAGATTTTAAAGGAGACTGAGCAGTTTGATTGTCCTGATACTCTTTACATATCATCCGACTGTTAGAGTGTATTTACGTCTGTTGTGTTTATATGAAGTGTTAAGAAACCAACCCTACCAGTTATTGAGTGTCTGCAGGGGAACATGAAGTCTGGAGTGGGTCTACCAGGGTTTGCCTCTCACCGTGTGACCTCGACCAGATTATTTAACTTTTGGATGCCTCAGTTTACTCATGTGAAAAATGGAAATAACTGTACCTATATGATGGGATGGTTGTGAGGACTGAATAAGATAATACATGGTAAACACAAGTGTTCAGTAAACATCAACTTTTGTCATGATCTCTTTGGGCCAGACTCCAGGAGTGAGAGTTCTACTTGCGTTATTTTTTTCAGTCCTGACAACACCCCATGAGAATGAGTGTTATTTTCTGTTCTAAGAGTTAGATGGCTTGTCCAGGACCCCTCAGCTGATATGCGAAGGAACTGGATTTATAGTGGGGAATGTTAAACATCCACGAAGGGAGGAGTCGCCAGAGGCCCCGTCCCCATCCTCGGCCTCAGTCCTCCCCAGCGCCCTGCCGGTCCTGTTTCTCCTCCAGCCGGTCTCCCCGAGGCCCGCGACTGGCTGGATATGGTGTCTCATCTGTAAATATCGCTAACGCTGTGAGGCTGATGACCTTCTTATCTTTGAAAAAAACATAACCTTTGCACAGGTATCAAGAGGCAAAGAAAAATAAAGAAAAAAAACATAACCACAATGCCATTATTACACTTAAAAATAATTCCTTAATAAGATTTAATACCCAGTCTGTATTCAGATTTTCCCAGGTGTGTCTCTGCATTTGATCGGCAGTCTCTTGAATCTCTTTGAACAGATCAAGGGCTAGAATCTGAACCCAGTTCTCTCTGATTCCAGAGGCTACGCTCCTCCTGTTGCACCTTAGAGATTCTTCCTTTGCCACGTCCCTCATCTGAAGCCATGTGGCTTAATAGCCACCTGAGTCTCTCTCCTGTAACAGACTGCAATGTAGCAGTCTACTTTTAGGCTACTTTGAAGTTGCTCATAAGTCCTTTTTATGGCAGACAGTTTGATCAGATGAGATAAATAAATAATCATCTCTTGGAGCCATGGCTGTATAAAAATTGGAGCTATCTGCAAGAATTTCAGAAATTTGCAAGGGCCCAGAGGTTCCTGAACTTTTCTCTTAAGAGCACTTTACACTCTCAAAAAATCACTGAAGCCCTCAAAAAGCGTTTGTTTATGTGAGTATCTACCAATATTTATCTATTGATATTAGAAAATAAATGGAAAAAATTTTAAAACATACTTAATGCATATTAAAATAGCAATAATAAGCATTTAACATAACTAATATCGTTTTAAAAAGAAACATAATTATATTTTCCAAAACGAAAACGCTTACTGCAAATGGTGGCATTGCTGCACCTTTCACGAATCTCCTGACAGCAGCTGGATCCTCTGCTCCCGCGCCATTCAGCCTCCATGTAGCTGCTGGGCGACCCGCTGTGCTGGGAGGGTGCAAGAGTGAAAGGCAAAGGACGTTTTAGCATTATTTTGAAAATGGTCTTGACCTTGCCTACCCCCCAAAAGGGCTTGAGAACCACTGCTCTGGGAACATTATTCTCAGATGAAGAAAACCTAGTGCAGCCACGGGTCACACTGGTCCCAGCCGTCTTCTGACTTGCGAAGCGTAGTGAGGTCTCAGAGGGAAGCCGTGAATCCAAGGCCTGCCCTCTGGAAATGGATCGGCCTGCCGTCAGCTCCGAAGCACAAGCCTATAGAGTACAAATTAAAGCGTTTCGGGGTGTGGGCGATTCTCAGAGGCTGTTATTGATGTAAGGGACTTCAGGTAGGTCCTAACCCCTCATTTTACGGGTGATTGTAAATCGGTTATTCTTGCCTTCTTTCCTGTTGGAGATGTTCAACACAGAATATCGCGTGCTCACTAAGGAAAAACGGATGTTCAGCCAGACTCTCTCCTCCCCTCCTTAGGACCAATTCTGATTCTGCTCTTCACACGAGTGCTCTGAGCACCAAGCCCCAGGACCCCTATGGAGGAGGGGGCCAGTCAGCCTGGCCTGCCCCATACATGGGTAAGACACAAGGCCCCCTGCTCACAGGGCGGTGCTTTCTCCTTCTGTCCTGTGGGACCTGAGAGAGGAAAGCGTGCACGGTGCACGCACCTCCCCGGCCGGCTGGTCTCCCGAGAAGCTGGGGCAGGGGAAGTGCGTGTGTGTGCATGGCGCGGCCGGGATGGGTGTGGGACGGCACGTGCGTCTCCCTGCTGTCCCCATGGCACACTCTCCCTTGTTGGCATCTCTCGGCCCTCGCGCTTCCTCCTCCCCGCCGGCACGGGCCCTTTCCTGGGCCCTCATCATCTTCCACGTGGACTCTGACAGTAACCTCCCAGCTGCCCTCCTGCTTCCCGAAGTCTCATATCCCTTCAGTCCGATTTCATGTTGGGCTCTCTGCGGGTCCTCTTTTCCCACCCAGGATCTGAACAAACTGAGAACTAAAACCAGATGTAACAGACGGAGCTAAATACCACCTTTACTACTGATAGACCAGGTCGAGGGAAGTGGCTTCTCTCTCTGGGTCTGTGGGCCTGTTACGACTGAACCCCAGAACGAGGCAGACTCCCGAGTGGCGCCCCAGGGAGGAGTAGTCAAGTGAGACTGGGACGGGCGGAGCAGAGGAGGTGACCACAATCGGAGGGAAGGCACGCCCAGGGAGGAGGAGAGGGAGCTGGGTTGGAGCTGAACGTTGCCTGCTCCGTCATTCCCCTTCTGCCGGTCAGGTCACCGTTCTGCCTCCCTTGGGCCAGCGTGAGTACAAGCATGGGGGAGGCCACGAGTGACCAGGAAGGGGAAGAGGCATACTCACGCCACCTCGCACCATCTGCTCCCAGAGTGAGCCCTATCTCCCTTCCAAGTACTACCCAGACCCAACCCTGCTTAGCTGCTGGGATCAGACGCTGTCAGGCGCCTTCAGGTTGGGATGTCCACAGACTGGACCCAAATCTGATCGTCTTTCTCTCCTGCTTAAATCCCTCCATGCCACCTCCTCCCCTCTAGAAGAAAGGGTCCAAATCTCCCATTTTAGAACGACGCAAGCCCCGGATCTGGCCCCTGCCCGCCTCTCTCCCTTCTCTCCCCACTCCCCAAGTCGGTGTAGACCACTCTGAGTTCTCCTAGTGTTTCATCCTGTTCCCACCGCTTCCTCTCTTAGCTCACTCCTGACCTGGCCAATCTCCTCTCGAGCCGCAAGCCTCAGCCTGTGTACCCATGTTTGCGGAGCTATCCTTGACCTTTCTCCTTCTCAGCTTAGAATTGCCCGTGTCCTTCTAACATCGCAAAGCTCCTACCTGCAGACAGCTGTCTTAGCACCTGCGCACTTGACTGTTTTTTACGTGGATGTGCTTTTCCCTCTCTGCCCGTGTAGATTCCTTGAAGGCAGCATGTTAATCGTGTCATCCTCTCCAGCCCCAGCACCGTGTCTGGTACGCAGAGCCCTCCTGGGTGGAGAGGGGGAAATCACACAGGGCCCGCGCGTGCAGAGCGCTCGCCAGAGCGCGCTCCGGGTGCTGGCGTTTAACCTGCACGTGAAGCGAGGTTGCTTCATTCAGACACCTCGCAAGCCTGCCTTTCTGGTGTTTATAATCTAGAAAGAACGACAGTCTGGAATTATCCATTCCGTCTGCAGTTTCACTCTTGTCCACAAGCAAGGGCTACATGTTTGCTCTTGAAACAGGAAAAACTAAATCTTTGGCCAGGTTACCAACTTTTCTGGTTTTCTTTACTTTACTTCCAAGGAGAACATTCGTGGTCTTGTTTTCTTGCATATAGTGGGGATGGGATTGAATAATACTTGTTGCTATATTTGTTCCTTTGGTGCAATTTAGAGGAGACTACATTTGCCTAAACGGTAGTTTGCTTGTAAAGTACGAGAGCTTTCAGAATTGGCTAGGGCCGTCTGGCCATGTCTCCACACATGGGAATAGGAGAGTAAAGCTGGCAGTGATGTTGGAATTGCAGATGGGTCCGCTGCGCACTGCTTGGAGGAGTAGAGTGTGTGGGAAGAGGGAGTAGTGTAGCTTCAGGACAGGTAGAGACGGGGACACATAAACAAAGCCCTGAGAAAGCAGAGGCTGTGATGGGGGGGCCTGTGAGCGCAGCAGGGCCTTAGTCCCCCTTGACGGGGAGGGGGCCGGGCGGGCAGACTTTCACCCCAGAGCCCCTGCATTTCTGCCTCTGCTGCGCTTCATTGGCACTGTGCTCTGCCCAAAGCTGCCACTTCTCTAGGGCAAAGGCCCAGAGAGAACAAGGGGATCATAGGCCATTGAAGGGGTTTCTGAGGCTCGCATGCAAAGAAAAAACAGTAGCTGAAGAAAGTGATTACCTGAAATGAAGTATTCACGCTAAGAGTGCTGTAGCCTCTGAGGGAAGAGGTGAGAAATGTCAGAAGGTACCAGGATGAAGAAGAAAAACAAAAGAATATAAATATTGTTCCAGGTCGACAGAGAGATGAGGGAAGCTAGAAAGAAGGAAAGAAGTCCTGGAGCAGGGTTCCTGGATTGAGCTGAGAATCACGGTGGTCTCCTCTTCAAATCAGCAGTTAGAAATTGCTGGGTCACAATCTCCAACACCCACAGGAGGTGGGCTGACCTCCAGCCGGGATGTCTGAGCCGGGTGCCTGCTCCTGCAGTTGCCCCGCGAGTACAGCAGAACTCAGAAACACATCCTAATATGGACGTGTTTACATGGGAAAGCCAGTGTGTTTAAAATATTATCCAAGTCTCCAAGGATGGGAATTATTTCTGGAGAATTATATTTGTTGGTGGGAGCTATTTCAAATAGCTTCGTGTATTTTCCCCCTGTAATTCATTAAAGTTTTTCATTTTCTTTCCTTTTGGATTTTAAAAATATCAACTAGCTTTGCAAAAAGGTATTTCTTATTATAGGACCAACCAAATAAAGATTTAAAAAGTGATGGGAAAATATAATTAAAGCCCAGAACTAGGTTCTATAGTGGCAGCAATAACTGTTCTTTGCCTGGGAATCCGTCCTGAGCATAGTGATGTAGCCCACTGTTTGTTGTTGTTGTGAGCAGATGATAAGAGAGCATCTGCTCGTAGCTTAACTGTGCAAGCAATAAACTGGGATACATTCACGAACAGAGCTTTGTGTCCCAAGAACATAAAGCCATTAGTCTGATACATGTTTAGTAATTTTCATAATGGTTCTTGAGTTGCATGACAATTAGGCATAAATGTTGAGTAGTTGATATAAATGACAAAAATAAATTTTATATAACCAAACAACATTTTAATAATTTCTCTCTTGTTTAATTATCCAGACTCTATAAAGAGAAATGTTGACCATTTCCCTGGCAGCACGTGCAGTGTAATTACCTTTTCACACTTACATGCGGAGCACAAGGGCTCTCTGGGACATTTGCCCTGTCCCATAGCCTGGACCCGTCCCCAGCTCCCCTCTCACCACCAGCGCGTGGAGGAGGAGGCTGGGGCGGTCCGTGCTCTTTCAGGGAGCAGTCGAGAGGTAAGGGCAGAAGACTGCGTGACAGTCACATTCCCACACCCAGGGCCGTAGAAGCTGAATATCCATCTTTGGGGACTATGGTCCTCAGCTCCTCCTCTCAGAGCCGGGGAGCGGGTATGGCTTGGACTTCAGTGGCCTTTCCATCTGCAAAAGAAGCTTTGACGTACAGAGTTAAGGAGAAGGTTTAAAATGCAAGCAACCCTGAAAGATGTAAACCTGCTGGTTGCGTGGATGGGGGTGAGGGGCCACAGGAAGCACAGCGTCCCAGGTCTAAAGAAGGACAAAAAGAATGTCACCTGGATGGCAGGATGGCCCAGAAGGGGGAGGCAGAAACACCAGAGACTTCTTTTAGGGTATGCTCTGGCTAAGTGTCGCCTTGTCTTCCCTTTTACTTAGCACATCCAGACCGTGCAAGGAGTTATTTTGGCTTTGCCCGGCTGGGAGCCATGGGAGCCGTGGGAGCCGTAGAAGGAGCAGGGCCTCGGTGCCATTTAGTCAGGAGAGGTCGGCCCTGGGTGGCTCTGAGGCTGCGAGGTTTCCTGGAACACAAACGTAGCCTTGGTCATCGCTGTTCCTCCCCTGTGGGACTGATACAAATTAGATTCCTCTGTTTCCAGATAGCCAGTCACAGCTTGTTCCTTTTTATTTTTAACCCTTTCTTCATAGCGGTATCCTGTGATACTTTTTATCCAGTAGTAAAAATCCAGGCTTGGCTATTTTGATTATACGTTGGCTTAGTTGTTAATGTTATCGCCACCACCATCCTTCTGGTCACCCACGTGCAAAACCTGGCACGCTCGTGCCCACGCCCCTCACCGCCATTCAGTAGCGAGCAACGCGTCTCAAATCCGCCTCTGATCGTCTGTCCTCGCTGCCAGTATCCGACTTCGTCCTTCTTGGCTGGACTATTGTTTTAGTTTTCTACTTGGCCTCCCCGCCATGAGGCTTTTCAGCCATCTCATCCTCTGTTGCAGAGCAGTCTCTCTGAAGCTTGGTTCGAATCACGTCACTTCTCTAACCAAAACCTCCTCTCCCCCACATGGTGCCAGACCACTGGTAGACTCCGTCAGTGTAGCCTGGTCTCCCACTGCTCCCATCCTGTGCCGCGGCCAGACGGCAGCACCCCCTGCCCCTGCTGAACGCACCTTCCCTCTCCTCCTCGTTCCTTCCCTGCCCTTCTGCCGCCTCCTCCGCTCTTCTCCCTCTTCCTTCTCCTGTCCTGCACTGGGGCGTCCCTTTCAGCCTCTCTTCCAGGTGTCTAAATCCTCCCAGGTACAGCAAACTGGTTAGGGACGTGGAAATTCTGCAGGCACCCGGCCAGAACTCTAGTCCCAGAACTTACTAGCAGTCTGATCTTGGGGATAACAGCACCTACCTCACAGCAGTACCGTGAGGGCTGCAGGAGATCGTCTGTGTAAAGTACCCGGCACATAGTAAGCGAACGTTGGCTGCCGTTACCATTTTACCGTTACCCTTGAACGCCTGACTCAGGTGCCACCTCCTCCATGAAGCCTTCCTTCCCTTCCAGTCTCATGGAGAGGGTGGCACTAATGGGACATCATGTAGGGTGTCTGCCAGCCACCCAGGCAGGGTCACGTGATAGCCCTGAGTTGAGTCTTTATGTTCCAGGGACAGGTCAGCCTTAGTAATTACGCCGAGCGTGATTGGTGTCTTCGTGACAGAGAGATGCCGTGACGTACCAGACCAGATTGCTGTGTAAAACTTAGTCTTTAATTTTTAATAGGATCACTTTTTAGTGTTCAGAGTAGTCAAGTTCCCTGCCTTTTCCCAGTAGGAGGGTCCCAGGAAAGCCACGGTGTAAGTCGGAAGCTTCTTTCCTCTTCCTTGGACAGTGCTGGTTGCGGAGCCCCTTCTGTGTCTCCGCCCCTCGCTTTCTCGCGTCCTCCTGTTCACGGCACTGACTTCAGATGTTCAGTCGCTGAGAAAGCTGCAGCCTGGTCCAGGCCTCCCACAGAGTGGGCCGAGGACCGCCTGCAGTAGTCCCCTGAGATGGTGATTAAAAATGTACACTCGGTCAGTTCTCACACCTTCTGGATCAAAATCTTTGAGGACTGGCCCCCGTAGTCTACATTTTAACAAGCTCACCCAAGTAGTCTTTATGTGCACTGCAGTGAAGTTTTCAGTAACTAACTTAGATTCTGTATCCACGGGCCTGGGAGAAATTCTCTGGGACTGTGCCTAGTTGATCGACCTCTTAGTGCTCCTGGCTCCACTAAAATTTTATTTCTTCTACCATGTTCTATCTTCTCACCTGGCCCCAGCTAGCACTTAGTGCAGGATCTTAATAAATATATGCTTAATGAATGGTTATTGGACATTTTGTTTAAATTTTATAGACTAATCAGGTTAACTTGTAGGTTCACCTTAGCCAGAAACTTATCTAAACTTTAAGCAAGCTATATTTAAAGGCTTAGACCTTAAAAATTTGTCCTGATTCTGTACTGAAAACTTATTTATTATATTTGATTGCTCCAAAGGGAATGGTAAGATATTACATTCTTGGCACAATTCTTTAGTTTTAGCTCAGAGCAATAGGAAATACTACACTTTGTCATCTGCAGTATAATTTATGGATAAAAAGTACTTCATTCAGCCAGAACTTATTCTAAGTCAAGTTTTAAAAGCTTTATGAATATACCCTTTAAATTGATTTAGACTCCAGATATATTTACTTCTTAAAATAACTTGACTGTGCAAGAAATACATATATAACAACATACAGCATGGAGCTTCTAGTTTGTTCCTGGAGACACCAATGGTAAGTGTCAAACAGGGATGTGGACTTCTGGAGTTGCCTGCCCTCACCCTCATCATGAAGCATTTGTAAGAGTGTTCCGATCTATACTTCTTTACTTTGTGATTTGAATAGAGGTTCTCAGACTTTGTAAAAATTGTTTTTCTCTCAGAACAGAGATAGTAAGAAAATTTAAGACTGAGACAAGGAGACAATTTTAAAGGAAAAGAAAAGTAGATAGGAACCAACTGTAGACTCAAATTAGCCACATCTATTTTTACTGTAAATGCTAAGGCACCTTGAATGAACATCAGTGTATCAAAGCTGCCTTAGAATTTTCAAAATTCTATTTTAAATCAGAAAGAGTTACTAATTCATGAATAAATGAAAATGAGAGCACCACATAAAAGTGTTTTTTTCCTTTCCCACCAGGTTTCTGTGACGGTGAGAATGATGGACACGGGGAAGGTATGACCTGGTTTCACCTACCTGTTTTGGACTGGGATGCTGACTGCAGTGCACATAACCTTTCAGTAGCTTAACTAATTAATACTTATGTTTTCAGGCCTCCCCAAAATGCTGACAACTGCTGATTGGCTTACTTTTTAGAGAGCCTCTAGAAAATTAAGGCTAGCCATGATCAAGGCCATGAGAAAGGAAATGCGTGGATTACATTACAAAGGTTCCTTGTTATCCAAGTCCCCACAGTCCCATAGTCACAAGGCTGTTCAAGGAAGCAAACGTGATCACATGAAAATATGAATGAACTGATCATTTAAACAATTAGTTATTCCAATATCCTTCCCTCCTCAACACTGTCTCTGCCCATTTAGAAAGTCTTTGTGAGTCAGTAATTGACAAATATAAATAAACAAGGCAAGGAAAATGCAAATTGTTGAAAATTGAAATTGCAAATCTTGCAGAAGATGCTGAGTTTCATAAAGCCAATAAAATCACATTGGAGGCCTGTGGAAATGACACTCAAAGCCATTGACAAATGCAGGTCTGACACAGTTCATTTATTCCTTCAGTACCAGGCGCTGTTTTCTTTTCTCTAAATCTTTATATGTCTGGAATTTAATTTTCAAAATCTGAAAATGAACAACTAAATTAAGTTTGTATGTCACAAAGATAAGACTCACGGAGGACATGACAAATGAGGAGCATCTGGCACCGGAGGCACAAGTCTCCGGTGTACTCCTGCGTACTCCTTTTCTGGGCAAGCCGTTTCAGGCCGTGAATAAAATCATGAAAAGTTAAAACATCAAGAAACATCTAATCCATTAGAACAGAAATAAAGAAGTGGCTTCAAGGTTGTTTGCATTCCCCAATGAATTCTTTAAAGAATTCCCAACAAATCTTGGGCATGAAAAGAGACCGAAAACAATGGAAACTGTCCCCATTCAGGCACTGGAGACTTCCTATCGTCAGCCTCTGCTGAGGGGCAGCCTTGGGCTGTGAAGCCACCGTACCCAGCCCTTGAAACTTATCCTAGCATCCAGCAGTACCTTTCAGAGCAATTTTTTATTCTTGATCTCCCGTTGTACCGGTTTATAAAGGCTCTCAAAGCCTATTTCTCTCGTCCTCCAGTTGGTTGAGAGTCAGCCGTAGGATCAGCATTCGCCAGGCACTATTTTAAGCACTCCCCAGCAGAGAATGAAACAAAACCTCTGCCCTCATGGAGCTGACATTTCTGAGGCAGTTTATATTTATGATTAGACCAGGTAACATTTGAAGAAAAGAAAGTCTACAAGAATATTGACAAAATAAGCTCTTCAAAAGAGTGGTTTGACTATCAGGATTAAGAGAGACACCTGGGAACACTGATCAAGCCCGGGCTGTGTTAGCAGAAATGACCACTGCTGCGATGGTGCCGGGAAGGTTAACTGTGAAGAGCATCATATCATGCATGCTCCTACCATGCTGCCAGAGAAATTAGACCCCATCCACACTTACTCCATTTTAGGGGTTCACATTGCAATTATATCCTAAGTTGTTTCAAAATATTAAGGGGGTGCACATGTGTTTGTTACATGGATACCTTTTATAATGCTTAAGTTAGGGCTTTTGTAATAGTATGCCCATCACCTAAATAGTGTTCATTGTGCCGAATAGTTTTTACCCCTCTTCCTTCTCCCCTCCTCTCTTCTTGATTTCCAGTGACCTATACATCTCTTTGTGCTTGTGTGTGCCCATCAATTAGCTCCCAGTTATTAGAGAGGACATGTGGTGTTTGTTCTTCTATTCCTGAGATACTTCACTTAGGATAATGGTCTCCAGTTCCATCCAAGTTGCTGCAAAAGATGTTATTTCATTCCTTTTTATGGCAGAGTAGTACTCCATGGTATATGTATACCACATTTTCTTAATCACCTCATGAATTGACAGGTACTTAGGTTGATTCCATATCTTTGTAATTGTGAATTGTGCTGCAATAAACATTCGAGTACATGTGTCTTTTTGATAAAATGACTTCTTTTCCTTTGGGTAGATACCCCGTAATGGGGTTGCTGGGTAAAACAGTAAGTCTACATTTATTTCTTTGAGTAATCTCCATACTGTTGTCCATAGAGGTTGTACTAATTTGCAGTCCCGCCAACAGTGTGTAAGTGTTCCTTTCTCTCTGCATCCATGCCAGCATCTGTTGTTTTGACTTTGTAATCACGGCCACCCTGACAGGGGTAAGGTGGTGTCTCATTGTAGTTTTAATTTGTATTTCCCTGATGATTAGTGATGTTGAGCATTTTTTCATGTTTCTTGGCCATTTGTCTATCTTCTTTTGAAAAACTTCTGTTCGTGTCTTTTGCCCTCTTTTTAATGGGGTTCTTTGGTTTGTTTGAGTTCTTTGTAGAGTCTGGATATTAACTCTTTGTTGGATGTATAGTTTGTGAATATTTTCTCTCATTCTGTAGGATGTCTGTTTGCTATTTTGATTGTTTCCTTAGCTGTGCAGAAGCTTTTTAGTTTAATCAAATCCAATTTACTAATTATTGTTGTTGCCACGATTGCCATTGGGTTCTTAGTCATAAATTCTTTGCCTAGGATGATATCTAGAGGAGTTTTTCTTACATTTTCATCTAGAATTCTTATGGTTTCATGCTTTAAATCTAAATATTTTTAACCATATGGAATTAATTTTTATGAGTGGTGAGAGGTAAGGGTCCTGTTTCATTTTTGTGCATGTGGCCATCCAATTTTCCCAGCACCATTTATTGAATAGGGATTCTTTTCTCCAATGTATATCGTTGTCTGGTTTGTCAAAGATCAGTTGGTTGTAGGTAGATGGTTTTATGTTTGAGTTCTCTGCTCTGTTCCATTGGTCTATGTCTCTATTTTTATACAAATACCATGCTGTTTTGGTTACTATAGCCTTGTAGAATTGTTTGAAGTGTGGTAATGTGATGCCTTTTCTTTTTGCTTAGACCTTCTTTGTCTATTCAGGCTCTTTCCTGGTTCCAAATGAAGCATAGTCGTACTATGAAGTACAACTTTGGTAATTGGATATGGATTGTACTGAATTTTTTAAGGGAGTGTCTATTCCCTCCTTGCCTGGCCGGGGTGATGTTATGTTTACTACTGGATGGCTGGGTCCTAAGTGGACCTGGCTCTGTGCACCAGAGTGATCAGGATGTCGTCAGTAGCAGAAGCCTGGTATTGGCAGCCACCAGGTCTCTGCAGCACCTGTTCTTTAGTGGAATATCCCTGCACAGACTCTGAGTAGCTCTCTGATCACCTCAGACATCTGCAGTAGAAGAGGGAGACCCCTCACAGATCATGCTGTCTGTAACTTTTATTTCTCTCCTAATACACAGTGTCCCCTTAGGTTGCCTGCTGTCTTCACCTCTTCCCAGCAGGATGAATTGTATTGGGTCCCCCAATCTCTGAGATGGAGGGTGGTACTTATGAGTAAGAATGTTATTTTTTCCCATTCTCTGTAGATTTCAAAGTAATGCACTTGCTTGCCTCCCTTTTGATATTTTCTCTTGCTTTAACCCCTTTTTTCAATCCTTGTCATTCTTTCCACTATAATTTTGTCTGGATAATGGAATAGTGAATCTTTCAACAGTAATTTAATTGAGCCAAGCCCTATCTTGAAATCCTAAAGTGGTTAAGTTAGATATTCATATGTAGAAAAACATTTTCCATTCCTACATTTTCTGCTACAGGATTGATAGGCATCTGAAATGAATACTGAGTGACATTACAAGCTGCATCGACATAGATAATGTCAATAAAAAATGTAAAACCTTAAATGAAAAGAAGCAGCATCTGACTTATTTATAGGATAAAGGGTTTCCAGTATAAACATATTGTGAACACAAAAAGAAATTATAAAGCATACCATTTTACTTACATTTTCATTTATTATTACTGGTTACAGCCAAGGAAAACATGCCTCTGGCTATTTCAAAAGAAGTAATTAAAAAATAAGTCATGGACATTATCAAACATAAACAGGAAAATTCAGAATGTAGCTCACTCCTGAATAAAGACTGCTTAACTGTTGTGGAATTTTTATATTTTTTTTATGTTTTGAACATATTCAATTTAATCAAAATCTAAATCCTAAAATGTCTTCAATTTAAGATAAATACAGAGTTCTTGTTTGTTTTTCACTTACAAATTTTGTTCTGTAGAAATGCTCTGTTGACATAAAGTTGAGATTGTGCATAGAAAAATGAAAGTCTGATTTAAAATGTACATTACTTCATTTGATTGCTTAATTTCTTATTAAGTAAATTTTATAAATGCTCATGAAATTCTTGCATGCCAAGTATACCAAATTTAAAATTAAAATTATATTATTAAATTTTTGACATTTTAAGACTGGATGCATTAATGCTTAATTGTTTATTTCACTGACAATTGTTGTTTGGATTTTTAAAATCTTTTGGAAAACTATTTTTTTCTCATAAAGGTTAATTTTATTAAACAGGAACAGTGCAACATTAGTCAACAAAAATAAACATATATTTTTACTTTTTATTTAATAATACATTTTTCCTCTCATTTAATCCTATTTCAATTGATTCCTTTTTCTTTTCTTTCAACAGGCTGAGTTAAATGACCCAACTGATCCTTTCACTAGGTATAATACAAAAGCTTCATCAAATGTAGGGGAAGAAGTTTTCTCCAAATACATTGGATGGAGAATTGCCAATGCACTTTGCAAACTATTCTTTCCCTCCACTGATGCCTGTGTCCTTCCTTTGAAGAAACCATCTATAAAAGGGGATCAAATGAAACATTTGAATAAAAGGCAGGAGTCCATGAAAAAGAGAGTTCTACATTTTACTGTAAGGTGAGGCACTATTAGATCTGTTATTCTAATACATTACATTTCAAACTTACATAAATTTTAGATAATCATGTGTCACATTATTTAACTCAGTTTCTCTTCTTCAATTTAAATATTAGCTAGTCATA